>JASZXU010000956.1:0-11716 GCA_035521515.1 Phenoliferia sp. Uapishka_3
GGGTAAGATGGTCGGGTGTTATTTCCTGCGTCAAGCGGAAAGACATCAGGGCGGGTGTTGCCGGAGACATGGAAGATCATTTTGGAGTCTGGTTCCCCATCCTCCCCCACGCTTTGGGTCACGCACACCCCACGCTTGTGTTTTCATACTTTTCCCTTCCGGCCTCCGCGTCCCCTTTTCTCTCCCCATCCCATCCTACCCATCGCCATGTCTTCCACGTCAGCCTCAGTCGACGAATCAAAGGTCCACGAGGGCAAGGCTATCGACCCCGCCTACATTGAGAAGTTGGGCGCGTTCGAAGAGGATGGTGGAATTCACGACCGACCAGCGATGGAGAGGAAGCTTCTCTGGAAGCTCGACTTGAGGTTCTCAATTCTCATCATCATGTGAGCCTGCTTGTGATCCATCCGCTTCGCGCTCAGTGCTGACTATCTCTCTCGCCACAGCTACATTTTGAACGTTAGTCACTGCGTCCGGGCGCTGGTCCCGCCATGCGGGCAATCTTGCTAGTTGCGGGTAATCTAACGTTTTCATGCTTTACTCCAAAGTACATCGACAGGAACAACTTATCGTAAGTGTTCGTTGCCCTTTGTATTAATCGGTGGATCTGACAATCCTCTGTGCAGCGCCGCCCGCCTGAAGGGACTCGAAACAGACCTAAAGTTGAAAGGAAACGAATATCCCACACTTCTTTCCTTACTCTACGTCGGATACATTATCATGCAAATTCCTTCGAACATGATTGTGCAGGTTAGTGGCAATCATGCGCTTCACCCTGCCTCTGGCGTCCCACTGACGCTTTCTCCATTTCCTAGTACACCGGACGCCCCTCAATTTACCTTCCAATATGCATGGCCGTGTGGGGTACTATTTCATGCCTCACTGGCATCACCCACAACTTCACCGGCGCTCTTTTGACTCGCGTACGTTAGAATCACATTGCGCGGGTTCGCAACCCCGCTGACACTTTGCAACAGTTCTTCCTTGGTTTCATTGAGGCTGCCTTCTTCCCCGGAGCCATATTCCTCCTTTCCAAGTGGTACACTAGGAAGGAGCTGGGATTGAGGACCGCCGTACTTTACTGTGGATCCCTCATTTCGAGTGCATTCGGACCTTTGATGGCAGCTGGGTGAGTAGCCTCCGACTTCAAAATCCGTAGCGCCTTTTCCTGACGAGAGCGACTTAATCCTAGAATCCTCTCGAGGATGGAGGGTGTTCGTGGTATTCGCGCATGGAGATGGTTAGTCGTCAAGAATCGTCTTCGTGCGCAGACTTTTTTCTGACGTTGAATATTTTCTCAGGCTTTTCTATATTGAGGGTGCTCTCACCATCTTCTTCGCCTTCGTCGCTTTTTTCGGTGAGTTTTCAAGCAGTCGCTTTCAAGAGTCACTTTGACTAACCTCGCTTTATGGAAGTCCTCCCGGATTTCCCTGAAAACACTCGCGGCTTCACCGACGCTGAGCGAACACTTGCGCAACTTCGCATGGCTGAAGACTACGGAGAGAAGGACCTCGACAACATGACCCCGATCCAGGGTCTTAAGGCTGCCGTTACCGACTACAAGGTCTGGGTTATGGCAATCTCCCTCACTTCGATGGTCATCTCCCTCTCCTTCAATCAATTTTTCCCTACCTTGACAAAATCATTGGGATTCTCTTCGACAATCTCCCTTCTTCTTGCAGCTCCTCCATTTGCGTTCGCTACCCGTAAGTTCGCGTTTATCTTGGTCGATGCATGTTCTGACCTAATTGAATTTTCTAGTGTGCGCTTTCCTGAACGCTCGCCACTCGGACAAGAAGCAAGAGCGTGCGTACCACATCGTTGCTCCTCTCTGCATTGGTATTATTGGTTTCATCGTGAGGCCTACTATTTTCCTTCAAGACTGTGATCCAAAGCTGAGCTGACTGTTTTCAATCAATTTTCAGATCGCCATGGCCACCAAGAAGATTGCTCCTCGTTACTTCGCACTTTTCCTGATGGCTTCGAGCTACTCTGGTTTCGTTGTCTTCTACGCATGGATCTCGAACTCCTTCCCCCGCCCCGCGATGAAGAGGGCTGGTGAGTAGCTTCGCTGTTCTCTCGTTTCGCCACGCTAACTTCAACACTGCCCATCCATCAGTTGCCATCGCTTTTATAAATGCCTTTTCTCAGCTTGGAAACGTCACGGGGGCTTACGTCTTCCCTAAGACCTGGGGACCAACGTATCACAAGAGCTACGGAATCTGGTGAGCTTTTCCTGCTTCTCCCTCGTTGGCCCACCCCTTTTCTAACTATTTTCGTCGAACAGCATCGCGTGCTTCGTGTTCTGTATCGGAGGAGTCTTTGTTCACCGATGGAGTCTTGCTCGCCTCAACCGTCAGCTCGAGTCGCAAGACAACAACGGTGGCGTTGACCCTGCGAATCTCGGAAAGCCTTCCATCGCCGTGCCTCGTGGGTTCCGCTACGTGTTGTAGGTGATTTGGTTTCGTGCATGTTTTGGATCCTCGGTGTCTGCGGGGTGTAGAATAGTTGAAACAGAATAGTGGGCGTAATCTGGAACAAAAAGCCAAGTCAACTCATAACTTTGCGAACAATCGCATCCAGAGGGCAGTGCAGCACTCTACAAGATAAGACGTTTGCTAAACAGCTAGCTCAATCAATAAGCCACGGGGGAAGGTGGACACCCCAAAGGGCGGGTGGTCGCAAGTATTGTCTCAATGAGGCAAAAGCTCGGTTCGTATGAAGGGGAACCAGAAATTTGGACACGGTAGGTTGTTTCCTTTGGTATCATTTTACACCTAAGCTCTGGCATCCAACAGCTTCTTCACCAACGCACACTGATGCTCTTCTAGCCCAGCTGCTCCTCGTGGAATCCGACCCGCGGCCCACGCCGCCAACAAGATCCGACTATCATAGTCGTCCTTCACCAGCTCCCCAGCGCATTCATGCTCTCCAATCGAGTCCTTAACAGCTCGAGGCAGACGTTGATGGAAGTTCTCCAGCGGCGTCGGTGTGAGTGAGCCCTCTGCCGAAGACGTAACTCCACCTTCCCCACCTTCCCCGGCAGCGTCTCCGTTGGACTGCGAAGCCGACCCGTTTTCTTTTGAACCTTTCGAAGTCTTCGAGAGAGACACAAGCTTGTCGAGGCTAAGCTCTTGGATGCGCTTCACATCATCGATGCCGACCCCACGCTCGACGTACAACTGAGCCAGTCGCGAGGGCGTAAAGTCTGTCATTCCACTGGCGAGGACACAGCATCGTAGTTCCAGAACCGAAAAGAGACGGTCCGCTAGGCGAGCCACTTGATCATGCTGCTGGCCAGGGACCGGCTCGTCATAGTGGGCGGGATTTGACTCGACACGGCGGGCGAGGTAAGTCCATGAGAGGAAGTCGACGACTCCTTGTCGATCCTTTATTCTATCGGCCATGATGTCGGTGAAGAGCGTCGAGACGAGAAGGTTGTCGAACGAGACGTCCGCAAGGCCAGCAAGGTGCGACTCGAGCGGGATACCCTGCAGAAGGAATCGCGAGTAGAACTCGGCCTGCTCCTTCTGGCAAAGGATCAAACACTCGGCGGCGCCATCGTCTGGCGGAGGAACGGCGAGTGTTTGCATCTGGAGAATTTCCGGTAGAGGGTAGTCCTGAATCTCCCTCTCGCGGTCGGTGCGGCTGACGGCAAATTGTGCGCCGAGGATGATGACGAGGCTTGCACGGACTGGAAGTGTCCAGCACTCCTCCCGGGGTGCAATCAGAACACGAACGTAGCCGGAGCTGAACAGTCGAAGGGCGAGTTCTTGCTCTTCGGGTTTCAATCCAGCATGGAAGACGGCGATTCCGTGCGTGAGCGCCTCGCCCAGCTCTGGGTCCGTCAGCGTCGCAGCGTAGGTTTCCACAGTTTCGAGGGTTCCAGCGACGAAGGTTTCCGGCAAGTTGGCGGCTGTCTGAGTGACGAGATCTCGAGCGGTCGCTCGGCATTGTGCTCGAGAGGGAACGAGGCAGAGGGTTGACTTGGCGCTTCGCATCGCTGCGTAGGCCGGCTTGACCATCGAGCGAAGGAGGGCCATAGAATGAGGGGCGGAGAACGGTTGATATTTCGTAGTAAGGGCGGTAGAACGTGAGCTAGGGTCGAACGCGTAGGTCGAAGTCGGCGGAGCCCCAAGCCAGTCTGCCAGGTCGGTGGCGTCCTGGAGCGACGAAGAGGAGCCGACCACCCTCGCGGTTGGATGAGCCCATCGAAGGCGGGAGAGAAGGAGCTCGTAAACCGAGTCGAGAGCATGGAGGTCATGGGCGATGATGAGATCGACGCTGCCGAGCAGCTTCGGTTGAGCGATGAGACGTTTTAGGAGGGTGGAGGGAGAAGAGACGGCGATGAAGGGTTTGTCGCCTCGAGGAAGGGCATCGATATCTTTTGTGTGAGAGATGATGATTGGGTCGAGGGAGAGAGAGTTGGCGAAGGTGCGACGTAGCTTTACTCTCACGTTCCTCGAAAGCGCTTTGCGAGGGGTGAGGAAAAGGACTCGGGCGTTCGAGTTTTTGGAAAAAGCTCGCCTGCAAATGGATCGAGTCAGTTTAGCTCTTGTATGGTCAAACTTGGAGGAACTTGCCAGATTGCGAGCTCCAAGAGAGTACCTCGACTGGGCGCGGAGGGAGCGCAGATCAGAGCGTTGTTTCCGGTGTGGTAGATCGTATGGAAAGACTGCGTCTGCACCGGATCCAGCGCCGTCATCTGAGAGGCATAGGCATCTCGAACCCGAGGGTCTTTCAAGGCGTCGCGAACCTGAAGAAGAGGGAGGTCGAGGAGTGGTAGAGGGTCTGGTCGTTGGATAGGCATGACGAGGTGGTTCAAGTCGATCAGATGAGGCTCCTCATCATTCAACCAGCGATCCGAAACGATTCGAACGAAGAGTGAAGTGGGCGTTGAAGTGACCGGTACGACAAATTCCTGCACAAGTTGCTTTGTCGACTCGCGAACGACCACTCGGGCGACTTGAAGTATGGAAAGTTGATCCGAGTCTTCTATCCAAACCCAAAAAGCTTCTACAGTTCCATGCTTCTTTTCGTTCCACTCAAAGTCTCGACTGAGGACGAGGCGGACGCGAAGGAGGTCGTGGGTGATGGGTTGAAGAGAATGGGTGACTTTGAGGGAAGGAAGTTGTCGAGCTGCGGAGATGGCGATAGCTCCAAGTCGCTCGTTTTGGTGAATGAGTTTACCGAACTCAGCGGCGGACATTGCGACGATGTCGGAAGGAGCGTAGTCGTCGGCCCATTGCTCAATATTGTAAATGAGGTCTGGGGAGAGGTCAAATTGTCGCAGAGGATTGTTGAAGCTCCACATTCGTCCTAGCCACCCCAAATGAGTCAGTCGACCACTCAGATCCAACCTCCTTGACAGACGACTCACTTTCAATCGACTTGCTCATCGCCATCAAAACCAACGTTACCGGCGCCCACCTCTTCGACATTGCCATCTCCAGCAACGCCCTCACAATCCTCGCCGCATTCTGACTAACATATCCCGAATCCGAGACCAACGCAAAGTCCTCAATATACGCCTTCGAAATATACGCCTGAAGCAACACATTGACTTTCCCTGCGCTCGTATCCGTCGGTCCCACCACATCGCACGGTGCCGACTCTTTATTCAATTTCGTCAATTCCTCCACTTCATTCTCTCTCACTGAGATCTGAGCGAATTCGACTGAAGAAGCAATCAGCCGAAGAACTTGAGCGTCATTCATCCTCGGCCTAAACATCTCATTAAAAACGACGATACTCGCGTTCCGAATGTAATACCTCGAAGCGATCCTTCCCAAGTCGGTAGGGACGAGAGTATCCATCGTAACGTCGTATTCGATCATTTTAGCTTCGACGAGTCTTTTGGCGGAAATTGTGATGAGATCGCGACGACGACCACCGAGTTGAGGATCGTTGCGGACTTCGTCGACTGGAATACCGTAGACCATTGGGTTTTTACGCATTCGGACGAAAAGGTAGGAATAGGAGAGCCAGCGAGAGCCTTCGTCGACGGTTGTTACAGTTCCGAGACTGATTTCGGCGTTGAGAGAGTCGACGAGGCCTTCGACGAATCTGGTGGAAAGTGCGCGGGGTGAGTATCTTTCCTTGAAGTGTGGAACAAGAGAGTGCTCACTTTGACTCGATGGGATGTTGCTGCATGATGGCTTGAGTATAATGATCCAATTTGTCGCTAGTCGTACAGATATAACCGACTCCCTGACTCTCGTATTGAGGTCGTCCTACGCAGCACTAAGCAATCAGCTCTCCAACCCAATGCAATGAAAAAGGAGGTGGACACTCACCAGCACGTCCAAAGATCTGAAGGACGTCCAAGATTGACAAATCGACGAAAGAACCTTTTCCGGCATCATAAATCTGTGTTCCTTTGATAACGACGGCGTAGGCTGGAAGATTGACTCCCCAGGCCAAAGTGGCGGTACAGCAAAGAACCTGTCGAGTTCAATCAGTCATGGAAAACTCTCGCCAGGGCGAATGGGTCGCCGGGAGAAAAGGAAAGGAGGAAAACTCACCTTCGTGACGTTCTGCTCAAACATCCTCTCCGTGATATTTCGATCACTCCTCAGCATTCCAGCATGATGAATTCTATCACCCCACGATAGAAAAACAAATCAGCGACCATGCACACCCCCTACCAAAAAAAGGAAGCCGCAAAAATCACTCACCCAAACCCCTGCCCAGCAAGTTCTTTCATCTCCCTATTCCTACTCCCCGCCAGATCCTTCTTAAACCCAAAAAACTTCTCATTATCATTCGGATCCAAAAGATCCGCAATCCCCTCCGCCAAGGCTTTCTCTCTTAGAGTTTGAGCCGTCTTTACTGTATCTTTTCGAGCATGAACGAAAACCATTACTTGATGACCAGCTTTGAGGAGTTCGGCGACTTTATCAAAGGCGGCATTGTCTAGTCCTGCTCGAGATGCTGGAGAACCGGGTTTGCCTTTTACGCCGAGAAAATGTTGTTCGAGGGGGACGGGGCGGAAGGAGGCGTCGAAGTAGAATAGTCCTTTTTCTCGATTGACTCTGTATTACACCAACACCAGCCAGCAAAATGTCCAATCAGAATCTGAACCCAACTCAAAGCTGGGAAGAGAAAAGATGGGGACGAACCGAAGGAAATCGGCAACATCTACGTAATTTGGGAGAGTGGCAGATAGACCGACTATACGAATTACGGTTTGGGAAGATTCGACTTGTCGTAGTGTTCGAGCTACGATTGATTCGATTACTGCTCCACGATCTTCATGAAGTAGATGAACTTCATCGATAATAAGTAGTTTGACTTTCTGTTTTGCGCCCGCACCATCAGCACTCTCATCTCATCTTCCTGCCAGCGGGTATAGTAAAAGGAAAAAGAAATAATCGAGACTAACCTCCGCCACCTCCCCATCGCCCGTTCCCGCCCCTTTCCTAGTAACCACATCCCATTTCTCCGGCGTCGTAACAATCACCCCAGTCTCCTCCACCTCGGCTTTACTCAACTTCATATCCCCCGTCAATTCCCTCACCCTAACTCCCGCCCAACCCAACCTCTTTCTAAACTTTTCCGTAATTTCCGCCGCAAGCGCTTTCAGCGGTGCCACATAAATAATTTTCCACGTACTCGCAGGTGGAAGATCCGCCGTTCCATTTTTTGTGAGAGGAGAGAGGGAGAGGAGAGATAGAGTGCGGAGGATGGTTAAGAGTGCTACGTCGGTTTTGCCGGCACCGGTTGGGGCGCAGATTAGGAGGTTTTCGGAGGTGCTGTAGGCGAGTGGGAAGACTATTGATTGGAGGCGGTTGAGGGATTTGTAGGCGTGGAAGGTGCGTTGGCCCCATTGGTCCATGTCTTTTATGGGAAGAAGCGCTTCGTCGAATCGGAATGGAACGGCTTTTGGGGCGGGAATCGTGATTTCTTCGTATTCCTATCCATTGACGGGGTATCAGCAAGCATCATTCAAAGCTTTCCCTTCCCTTCCCTTCTTTCAACAAAGAAACCGGAAAAACTCACCCCACGATCTTCTCTCGTAGTGCCCACCGGCATCGCGCTCTTCTGACCCGCGAAATGCAGACTCCCAAGACTCGCCGCCGTAGTCGATAAATAAACATGAGGATACTGAACATGTTCTTCCACTGCTTCCTGTATCCCCCACAACCCTATCAGCTAATTCCCCTCTCTCTCACCCCCCCACCTGAGCAAACGAAACGAAACGAAACGAGAACGTACCCTCCTCCCACTAACCAACGCACCAGGACCTCTACTCAATTCCTCCTCCCTAATCCTTCGCATTTCTTCCAAATCAAATTCTTGATCTCCTCCATCTGCTGCATAATCCCCTCCAGCTCCAACCCGATGACGACCTTTTCTAGCTCTTTTAGCAGCTTGTATCTCCTCCTTGGATTGAAAAGTGATTTGAGGAGTGGGAGAATAAGAGCTTTCTGCTGCTGATGGACGAGGATTCGAAAGATGAGGCGGAGGTTGGTGGTAAGATTTGGATTGGAGTGGAAGTTGTTGTGGGAGAGAGTCGGACTCTTTGAGGATTGCTGCACGGTTTTCGACTATAGATTGGACGGATTCGATAGCTTCGAAACCTAGTAGATCTAGTAATGAGGAAGCGAGTTGATCGTCTGAAGATGAGGTTGAAGTTGAGAGGATTGATAGAACTGAAGGGAGGAGAGTCGAGTCGAGTGAGTTGGAGAGGTGAGAGTAGGCAGAATTGGAGGTTGAAGGAGATGATTGAGTGAGAAGGGAGGGAGTTGGATCATTGTCGATTTGAGGTGGGGATGGGATGGAATGAGAGGGAGATTGAGGGAGAGAGGCGAGGAGGGAGAGCGCTGATGAGTAGTCGATAGTCGATAACGGTACCGGAGGGATTTGAAGAAGTTGGAGTAACTCTGTTGGGAGTGTCATCCTGCACAACAGGAGTGGGGAGAGAGTTGAGATGAAGCGCGAGATGGAGAGAGACACCCGACACAGCGTCCTTCGAGTCATGTCATTCCCCGTCCATGACTCGTAAAATACCTCTCAAACGAATCTTATAGGACTCAAAATCATATCTCAGCTTCAAAACTAAAAACTACACCAGGGAAGAATATTCAAAAACGGAATTGTAGGAAAGCGACTCGGGAAGTTCGGGGGAAATGTATCTCGGTGATGGGGAGTCGGTGGTCGGAATACTAGAGTCGGAGGGAAGGGAAGGGGTGACAGATTGAAATGTGAGCCGATGCGAGTACAATGAAAGATGTGGTGTAGGGTTGAAAGGAAGGGTGTGGTGTAGGGTTGAAAGGAAGGGAACGGGAGGGAAGGATTCAAAAGAGTCGACTCTTCGGCCTACATCGCCAACTGTTTCTGCAACTCCCTCAACTCTGCCTCCTCCTCATCCTCCTCAATACTCTGTTCCACCGTCCTCTCCTTCTGTACCCCCCCGGGACTATGCATCGGAACGCTATCCGCGCCCTCCAACCTCTTATTCAACTCATCCTGTTCCAACTCTGCCAACTCATCCTCCAATTCCGTATTATCGAAATCAATCCCCATAGCAGCCGGGTTGGAAATTGCGTCGTTAATTTCTGTAGTGAGCTCGAGTTGGGTTCGTACGTCGTCCATTACGTTGTCTACTTTATCGACGGTGAGAGAACCGTGGATTGATTTGAGAACGTCGGATCCCTTTTTGATGGCGGATAAGGTTTCTTTGTTCATGTTGGCTGATTCGATGGCGTTTACCTGGTTGGACGGGGGTGTTAGTGTGGGCTTATCGCGGGAAAGAGGGGAGGAGAGGAGGGTGAGTTACTTGAGTTTCGAGAGTGAGTTTACGACCTGCGATCGAGTCGAGTTCGTTTTCGTAAACTTTCTTCTGTCGTAATGCTTGTAGTGCGACTGTTCAATTCAACCGAATCATACAAAAGAGGGTCAGTACTCGCCCTCGTGACGCCACTCCCCACTCGCCCATCCTCCCAGCCCATGCCTCAGCCTTCCTTTCTTCGCACCCCATACTACCTCCTCCTCTCCGCCCAGTCCAAAGAGAGAGATCTCTCCGCCCAGTCCAAAGAGAGAGATAGAGCAGACGGAACGCACCCCGCTTATTAGTAGTAGCATTAGCTTTAGCCTTCCTCTGTTCATCCTCAATCTTCTTGCTCAAATGCTCTTCTTTCTTATCCAACATCAATAGGTGCTCTCGTAGGTTTACGATCGCTTCACGAGTAGAGTCACGAGATGAACCGCCTGAACCCATGAGGTAGGAGAGCCATGACATGGCGAGCGGATGGGGGACGGTTGAGCGAGGTTGAGCGGGTGTGGGACGGAGGGGAGAGGGCGGTAGGAGAGGGTACGCTGAAACTGGGATGGGGTGGAAAGGGATGAAGTGAGAGTGTTCTTGCTCTTGTTGATTCAAGCAGGAATCAAGGCTTGACTTGGTTGAGAGATGGAATGAGTCGGTAATACTGACACTTGCGCGTCAATCTTGAAACGCACCACCCACTCCGCTTTCATGATCATCGTCCATCCTTCAATCCTTTCCCCACCCAATGTCCTCCCCAACAGCATTCGGTCCTCCAATCCCACTCTCCTACACGTAAGTCTCCTGCACCACCAACCTAGTGCACGCGCCTCTCAACAGCCTCTCTCTCTCCCAAACACCTCAGCATCCATTCCACTTCCTCTTCCATCGCTTCTTTCTCTCCTCAAAACATTATCAACGACAACCCAACAGATATAAACGATAGATGGACCGCAAACTCAGCTCGAGACCACAACGCCGTCGTCGCAGACACCAAACAACTTCCGAATGACGGTGCGGCAGTGGAAGGGAATGGTAATGGCAGGGAAACTAAAACTAGAGTGGGAGATGAAGTTCAATTCATTCAATTGGAGTTGGATAAAGTAGCTTTGCTCACTGGGGTAGGGTTTGGAAAGTTTATAAAACGTGCGTCTCGACTCTCCCCCCACCCCACCCCGCCGCGAGAGAGAGAAAGGATGAATACTAATGCGTGGTTTGGTGGATGGGATGGGATGGCTCAGAACATCCTTGTAACCTCTCCGAATTTTGTATTTACGGAGGAATGTCGCCGAAGAAGCGATACATGGATTTATTGTATCATGGCAGTCTTAAAAACAATGGGATTCGCGAAGAATTTCCGATCGAGATTCGACTACCACCTTCTTCTTCGACGACGACGACGAGGACGAAGGGTACAGGAACCGAAGAAGGAGAAGGATATCGACCGATAAAATACCTACGAGTCGACGCTATTTCTGCTCATTCTCATAATTACAATATCTCAATCTGGTGCGAGCTCTTTCCTTCTCTCCTCGATTTCCCCCGCGATTCCAGATTGACAAACCAAAATCGTACCACAGGCACATCTACCTCCTCGGACATTCCACCCCCACCCTTCTCACTCCCATCCTCTCCTCCTACTCCCATCGGCGCACCCTCCAAACCTCTCACCTAACCCTCTCCCATCTCCGTCGTTCCGGGCCTTCCTACCTCCCGGTCTTTTCCCTCCTTCTCTCCACCCTCTCTCCTCCAATATCTTCTTCATTCGAGAACCCGCTCCTATCAAAATTACACAGAGTACTAGTTATGGAAGGGAAATTTGAGGGCGCAGAAAAAGTTTTGAGGGAGGCTGTTGAGGAGGGGTTGTTGGGTGAAAAGCAAGAGGAAGGAGATGGGTTTGGAGGAGGAGAGGGGAGAGGAAAGAGTTGGGGGAGGTGGGAGAGGATTATT
>JASZXU010000957.1:0-11709 GCA_035521515.1 Phenoliferia sp. Uapishka_3
CTAGAGCATCTGTGGGAAATACCCCCCACAGGTACCTCCACCCCCCGGAGGTGTACCGCCGGGTGCGGGGGGTACCTCCCTCGGAGGTGGAGGTGGGGGTACTTGGGCAGCTGAGGTCTGAAAAAAGTTTTTATTCAACGTAAAGGCCACTTTTCTCATCTCCATTGACAGTGGGAGACCACGAAGTATGTCCACAAAGAGTTTGAGCAAGATTGACAAACGCTGGGTGCCCTTGACAACACTTCAGGGGCTTTTACTTGCAAGTCTGGATCCAGACTCCCAAGTACAAGCCCCTGACCTTCTTTTCACATGTGCACTACGCGGCACTTCTCTCAATATACTGCCACATCATACTGTTGGAGTCTTTCAGAATGTTTCCTGTCCCTATTATTGAGCTGCTAGTGTGGTTACAGGGCTGTGTTGCAGAGCTCTGCCACTTCTGTCCAGGACGTGCAGTACTACCCCCAAATGCGGAGGTACCTCCCGTGGGAGGTGGGGGTGGGGGTACTTGCAGCAGAATCTGGGTTCTGGGAGGTGGAGGTCGGAGGTACCTCTCCCACCTCCACCTCCCACAGATGCTCTACTCCCTGCCACAGCGCCGGAGCATCGTCTGCGAGAATTACTCCCAACACCCCAGCAATTATCACATCGTTCGCTACACCTCAAGCCATTGCCTCCAGCTCTAGAGCGTCGACTTCGAATGCAGCTCCCTCAACTTCGGCTGGACCTTCTTCTGCAGTTACAACCGCCAACACGCCTGCCAGCCGTCTTCTTGCGTACGTAATAACCTGCCATTGCAACATCTCAACTTCATATTAACACACCACATATTTCAGATTCTGCGACTACCTCAGCCATCGCCCTATTTACTGGGGCAACATCGACTGGACGTCCGTCAAAGCCAAGAATGAACGTTCCTGGATTGAATGCGCCGACGGAAAACTTGTTCGTACACTTCCACCCTGCCGACCTCGCTGAAATTACTGACTACTCCACTTCACAGTCCTTCATGATCATTGGGAAAGTCTACAACAACAAATTGGTCAAGGACGAGCACGGAGGCAAAGTAGACGCCTGGATGATCGACCTGGAGAAGCCCGCGACCGTCGCATCCGACTTCGACACCGTCTTGAAGACATTCAAAACTCAAATTCGCAAGAAGATCAAGAACGCCAGCCTCAACTTGTACGACACACCTCATAGCACGCAAACATAAACTAACCCTCCCACCCGGTCAGCGCCGGCAACGAATACGGTATTCGCCTTTCTCGCTACTACAAGGACTTCCCCGACGAGTAAGGCCATTCTATATTCGCTGACGCTACAGAACATCCACTCACTCACTTAAACCAAACAGGGACACCTTCCCCGAAGTATACGACTGCAGCGCCGCCACACCCGCCACACTCAACAGCTGCCCAAAAATCGACGGCAGCAACATTGTGCTCGGATCTATCGTAGCCTGCACCGGCTTCGCGAAAGGATGGGTCTACGGCAACAACAGCGGAGCTCGCATCGAGCTGAACTCCGTTCGCCTTCTTTCTCACCAGATCGAGGATGTCGCCGGCTCTACTCCAGTTCCCAGGACCGCCGTTGACATTTGAATGATTCACTTCCCGCCTTGCTTTACTTCAACCTCCGTACCATGCCTCTCTGTGCCCGAAAAAAATAAAACAAAAACGACTTCACGGAAGATTAGTACCCCACAAAATCCACAACAACACGACTTCTAGGAAGATCAGTACTCGAATGAGAATGAAATTAGTGACTTGCCTCTTGTTCCGAGAACTTATGACAGGTAGTGACTTTCGCGCCTTGTACTCTCGTACATGGCCTGGAACAAAAGAATTACCAGGACTCGACAACAACGCCACGGATTTGACCGCTCTCCCTGCAGAGAAAAAAGATGGGGGAACAACTTGAGACATGGACATTCCGAGATTGCCTGCCACTTACTTTTCAGCAGGTTCGCAAGCCACCTCCCGACAGTATATTGCACGTTCCCGACTTGCTTCTGTGCAGAGTAACGAGATACAGCAGCGAAGCGCTCGTGGTCGGTCAAACATGTACGCTTCGTAGGCCCCGATTTCTGATTCTCGCCATGCTACTTGAACTTCTGCAAACTCTACGAAGAAGATTTACTGCACACAAGTTCAATGCTCAATGCCCTTCAGCGTGAAGGCTACGAATTTAACAAAGACTCCCGAACGCTCCCCTGCCACTTTCACTCACGCCCAGCAACCTCACAACCACGAGACACGGAATACACTGAACTCACACACAACTCCGATCCATATGATAATGGTCCTCAATAAAAAAAGGGCGTCTACAAAAAGTTCCGCGGAAAACGGCAACACGCAAACTCGTGACCGAATTTCCGTCATTGCACGCATCAGCTACTCTTCCTCACCTCCATATCACTCAAATCCTCTCTAACAAATGACGACGATCCACACCGGAGAGGAGCAACACGAAAGCGCCACCACCTTGTGTGTTTTCCACCAAAGCTCATCAGCGACCCAGCTCTGACCGTGCGACCTTAGACTAATCCAATACCTCTGCCGCCGTCCCTTGAATTCGAGTAATACCGAGATTCCTCCCGCCTCTTTTGAACACGATGATGGCTGGCTACGAGAGTTCGGAAAAATCAAAGTGCGTTTCGCCACTCAGATTCCTCACGACGACCTAATGTCTTGCATTATGTAGATCTTTCTACTTGTCGGAAAAGTAGTGCAAGCAAGCTTATGCAGGTCAGTAGAGACTGAGGCATGGTCGATAGACCTACAACGTCCTACCTACGTCGCGGGAGACTTTGACGATTGCCTCACCGAACTCTACCGCGCATTCCACGACACAGACCAAGACGAGCCAACAACATTGTGCGCCAGTAAAATGCTCTCACACACAATATCACTAACCAGCACTTCCCACAGTGCGACTGGCACCAAAATAATCCGACTCGAACGCGACTACCACGACTTCCCAGGCCGGTACGCCCAACAAACCTCCCATTCACTCCAGATTCACTGCATACTGACTCAAAAAACATCAGCTTTGTCTTCCCAGCCATATACGACCACACTCACTCAACTTCCGACACCATAAACACCAACATCCCCATTCCATACTCATCCATCTCAGAAGGCACACTCGTCGCCTGCACGGCCAGCGCGAGAAAGTGGACGTACCCTGACGGCAGCCTCGGAGGTCCACTCAATCTACACTCAGTACGCCTGCTCGACAGGGAGGCAGCATTGGAAGTCGACACCGCCAAACGAGCCGGAACAACTAGCACTTCCGCCTAAGGGAAGATCAGATCAACGCTGCGACAGAATCGGAAAGAAAGAAAACAACCCACCTTCGCACTTCCTATCTCGTTTGTAGCTTACCGCAATGCATCTTTTGAAACTCCGACTACAATAGACCAATCTCGCTCACTAACAGGACGTGCCGTCTCACTTGCGATCGCTACCTCTCCCTCGACGCACGGAGCAGAACTAACAACGCACAGCACAATCCACTGATATCGCACACACAAACCCCAAACTCCTGCGAAGACAACACAATCAAGACTGCAGCGCCTCACCTGCAGAGTTGCACTTTCCGTTACCAACTCCACGGACTGGCGGCAAAACCTCTGGAACTTCCAACGCCACCTCTTACATTCACACCATCACCTGCCCCACGCCAAGCATCAAGCCACACACACGATGAATACCCCCTCTGTACAAAACGGACCTCAAAACACAAACGTTTCGTACAACGACGATCCAGTCCTCGCGTGCGCCACACCAAAAAAGTCTCCGTCCCCGCCGACGCCACTCACCAAACTCTTTCCAGGCTCGTAAAGCACATGTCCAACCGCCCTCTTTACTGGGGAAAGATTGAATTCACCGCACTTTCAATGACGCACGAGGCCGGATGGCTCGAAGAATTTGGACAGATGAAGGTACACGAGACCGACAGCAGGTTGCATTGACAAAGCCGACACTGACTCCCACACTCTCGCACTACCAGCCCTTCATCATCATCGGAAAAGTACACTCCTTCTCCCTCTGCGGAAATCTCGCCGCCGGCACCTGGCACATCGAGCTCAAACAACCTACCTACGTCGGCAAGGACTTCGCGTCGAACCTCGACAACCTCCACCAGGCGTTCGAAGCAAATGGAGAAAAAGCAACCTTGTACGCCTAGCTTGCTTCCCTACGTACTCAATAACTTACTTTCCCGTTTAGCTCTGGAGGACAACACCGCATTCGTCTCGAGCGAGACTGCACAGACTACGACGTTCTGTAAGTACCCGGAGCCAGACGGTCCCTCACAAACTAAAAATTTCAATCCAGCAAATACTTCCCTGAAGTCTTCGACTCCCGTGCCAACAAGTCCGACGACATCGGCAAGAAAGTGAGAATGCACCCGAACGGAATCGCACGCGGCGCCATCGTCGCGTGCACGGCGTTTGCAAGAGGATGGACCTACCCCGGAGGGCAAGCTGGCGGTCGTTTCGAGCTCAACGGAATCCGCCTTCTCGGGAACGAACACAAAAACATGTTCTCCACTGCCCCCGCTCCCAAATTGGCCATCGACATCTGACCCTGAACGTCGCCGCCCTCCTTTCAAATTCATCAGTTGAGTACCTTGCAGTAGCATGACGACAATGAAAGTCTCCATGTCAAAAATAAACAAAATTGAACAAAAACTTCCCGAACGCAAATGCTTTGAGATGGGCTGGTCAACGTAAAGGTTTGCCAGACTAACGCAAAACATCTACTGACGCCCAGGGGGTAAAGCCTGGCCCCCGGGAGTCCGCGACCATCTTGTTCCGTACGACTTCTCCCTAAATTCATTCCCTGACCAGCAAGCAGCAATGAACAGCCTGACCTGCTCAATTACACGCCTTACAAGCCTCACAATGATACACACTGCTTTAATCTTTGAGGTACATTCAACGTAGATTGCCGAGATTTGCATGTTGAATGGCGGGGGGGGTACGGATTACCTCTACCCACCGGCAACTCCACCTGCTCCCCGGCGTTGACCACTGAACTTCTCCAAAGGTTTCTTACCTCATTGATCTCCCGATTCACCACCGCTTGCGTGCGACGCTTTCCTCCGCAAGGGCCTCGAAGCGTCGGTTGCGCTCGTTGAAGTCGGATAATTGAGCGAAGAACGACGAAAAGTGCTCACGTCCTCCAAGCTGTCCTTTGAGAAACGTCTCGTACTGGAGCTGAGTCTGCGGGTCGAAAAGGGGCGCCGGTTCCTTCAAAGCGCGGCGAGCTAAAGCGGGAGGAACGAAGCCGAAGTCGACGGTGACCAGGACTTCTCGCGAGGCGTTCCCGCTGCAGAGGTCGCCTATGGAGTCCTCGGGGCCGGGATTCTAAGAGAAAATGTCAGTAAAGAGGAACGAAAGCTTGATGACACTGGCCCTACGTTTGAATCGAACCGCATACGCGCCCGCCCTCCTTGGGTTAAGGAATACCCAATCGTGGGCTGACTTTCAACTAAAATCTTGGATCGCTTTGGCTCTCTGGTGTGCGACCTCGACTGGGACGTTGAGCGTTGCGTCGACCTTGATCTCTTCCTCTCAACTCGCTTCGCCCGCCCGCCTTGAGGCGAAACAGACCGAGAGTCTTCGCGATCTCTCTTTCTTTCGCGTCCGGAATACTCTCTTGGAAACTCCCTTCTCGAAGGACCACGCTTAGCCCCCGTCGAGCCAGACGGTCCGGCAGAAAAATTTTGATGCGTGCGACCTCCTCCTCTATCTTGCTCGATTGAATGTGCTCGCATCTTGCTGAAGTCTCTGAGTGGCACTAAATACGAGGGGAACTTCTGGCAGCTATCTTGAAATGAATTGACATCGTTTATGGTGGAAAACGCGTGCCCGAGTGGTGATTTGGTGCGTCTCGGACTCGCTGCTCTTACTTCTCGACTACGGCTGATCGGCGAATCCGCTCGCGACTTTTCGAGACCGCTGCTTAACCTCCTGGTCGATCCGTGGAATTCTCGGTCGTCCCGGCGTGCTGTTTCTCTGCGTTCGGGTATCTGGCGCCCTCCAGGCTGTCCTTGAAGACGTCGACGTCGGTCCGGCGAGCAAGAACGAGAAGCTCGACGCGACCTCATTCCGACTGCCTCGGAATTGCCTTCGCAGTGGTGATCATACTTTTCTCCCCAGTGATAATCATCGTCCGAGCCGTTTCTTGCGTCACAACGCGGAAGAAATGGATTAGAGTCGGCGCGAGTCTGACCACTTCGACCTCGTTCGACGTCCGCGACGGGCGATTCATCCCAGTTTCCCTTTGCGTTTCTGGCCTCAACGAACTCCAGATGCCCGGAGAGAGAATTTCGAGTTGGGTTCTTCGCCCATGGATACGTGCCTTTATCGACGGCCCATTTCGGAGCAACACCAACAACGCCTCGACTCGTGATGTCCCGAATTCGCCGACTGTCCGGATCAAAAGTTTCGAGCTTCGACTTATCTCGCGACCCCCGCTGGCTTTTTGCCTTCTCATTGTAAGTTGACACGTATATTTCCACTTGATCAAAGCCCAGCGTGTCGCTGAAAGGTTTGGAGCGGTCAAGTCGGCTGATAATGAATCGAATCGTCCCTTGCTGGATGTTTGAAGAGAGGGTCACGAAGCCGTATTTACGATCTTTGTCGTAATGACGAAGGATTCTAATCTGGCAGATATCCCGTGTTGAGATGAAGTTGCTGAGTAGGGCGGTGAGACGACGAGTTAGGTCGGGGTGCGATAGCGGCGCAGGTAAGTTGGAGATGAATAGAGTGGGTTGGCGATCGAGAGGGTCTGAGTCTTTGCTTTCACTCTCACGAGCAGGACTTTTCGATCGATTCCGTGGCTTGAAATCACCTTCTGGGCGGAGTGGGTTGCGAAACTTGCTGAACGTTGAAGAAGAAGGTCGAGGTACAGGTGTCGCTTCTGAAGGCGAATTGAGGTTGGGTCGCGAAGTAACCTCCGTCCCATACTGATCGATTCCGGATGATGAGGGGCTTTCCAAACGAGGAGCGACATCCACGTCCGGGCATTCCTCAATTCGGGAGGTCGCTAACGAGATGTGCCTTGCCCCAGAGACGACTTTGACGACCTGGAGCGACGTCGGTGCCTCGTGCCCAAACTCTTTCACTTCAATGACTCTCCCTCCAGCGACAGTCCTATCAAGCTTCTCCGCATCTCTCACCGCATCCCTCCCTCCCCCTGCAAGAGTCACGATCGCTGTCTTGCCCTCCCCAGAGTCATCATCCCAGACAACGTTGACAATCTTCTCGGCTACTGAATTCTCGAAAAGCTGAGCAATCTTCTCATTCGTATATTCCGTGGAAAGATTCGAGACGATGACTCTGGGACCCGTTGCGATACGGAAAGAAAGTGGTAGTTGAGGAGTTGAGGGGCGGTCTCGATACCGCTGGAAGAGGTTGTCGATTAGGGATTTGTTTTTACTTCCTTTGATGGTGATATTTGATGTGGAAGAGGTAGTGGAGACGAGTGAGGCTGGGAGGGTGTCATCGAGGATACTAGCTTTCGGTGGGTGAATAGGAATTGGAGAGAGGACGTTGGCGACGAACTGGACAGCGGGAGGAGAGGGGATCGGCTTAAAGGTCGGTGGACTGACGGGTGCAGAATGTTTGATTTCGAATATCTGAATGATTTGCGGTGGAGATGCGGGCGAAGAATCGATGAGCATTGGCGACAAAGAATGGTCGCGAAAAGCCGCCGGGTCGCTGTCGACGTCGAGTGGCGAACGTACTGCTTCGACTTTGATTCCCGTCATTGCCTTTGAGCCTGTTGAAGCGTCTCGATTCGAATCTTGGGCGAGTTTGACTCGTGGCGCCGAGTTGACATTCTCGCAACCAGAAAGTGCAAGCTGCTGGACGTCGTGCGAAGCCGACGTTGAGTCGTCCAGAGGTCGCGGTCCCAACGTCTCATCCTTCGTCGATTCAACCCCATCGGTTCTCGTAGCCGTTTCCTCGACCAAATCCAGTCCATTCTCCCAAAGCCAAGTTTCCAATTTCTCATCCACAGGGTCCCACAGTACTTTCCTTGCGTCGTCCCCTAAATTGACCGTAGTGAGGCCCAAGTCAGCGTTTCTACCATCATTAAAATCAATGGAGTGCCAGAGACAGCTCACATTTTGCCCCCAAGGTTTTATCCCAATCTCGTAAGACCCCAACCATCAGCTGATCTTCTCGATCCCAGGCCTTCGTAGTCATCTTTTCTCCTGAGCCAGTCGTGTCGATGACTCCCGCTCCAGAAAGAAGCAGAACTTGGAGAATGAATTCTCGGACTCGAGATGCTCGGTCGGAAGCGGTAGGCGAGAAGCCCGAGGTTTCACGGATGGCTGATCGGAGAGCGGTCACTTTTGTCTTTGTGTCTGCTCAATCCAAAGGATACGGAAGCTGAGGATTAGATACGAGTCAGAAAAAGAGTATGAAGGACGAACGAAGGCCAGTGGATAGCTCGGAAGCATAGCCTTCGGGGTTGGCGAGACGCAGGGACTGAAGGTGGTAAAGGAGGAAGAGAATGTCAGATCTGGTGACAGCTTCGATGAGCGAGTCTAGGGTGGAGATTTCTGTCGCTGGTTCTCCCATTCTTGAAGTTCTTGAAGCTTAAGAAGGCAAGAACGAGCGAGGTCTTTCCCGCGGCTTAGGAGGTTCGGGTTGATATCCGGCTTGCAGGCGACCGTAGGCGTCGTCGACCTATAAGGCGGGAAGCTTAGAGGGAGTTGAGCTCAGTGTTTCCTTACCCAGCAAAGGGGACTTTGTAGCTCACAAGTTCAGGCCCACTGCCTCCCCCACCTAATCGGACGTCGCAAGCACCCTTCAGCTTCGACACAGCCAACGACTGGTCCGCAAGCTCGATTGATGAAAAATTTTCTGTTAGGTATCGCCACCCTGTGCTCATCACAAGAACTTAAAGCTCAATTCTGTATCAACATTGCGAGACATCAACAAATTCGGAAGCGCTCCAACCTGAACTCACTCATCCACCCCCTTCCCACGCCTCCTTCAAAATCCAAAGCTGCCCATATCAAACTCCGGCGGAGCTTGTGTAGCGACCCTGGTGTCCTTGAGAATCCGATGAAACTCGACGCCGCCAGACATTTCGCGCTCCGGTGTTGGCGCTCTACTTCCGAGTGTCGAAGGAATGTCCAAGTCGAGTTTTGTGGAGAGTCGGCGGAGTGAGTGCCTGTTTGATCGGGCAGTGATGGACATGGAAGGTCTTCGAGGAGCTGCAGTTGGGACGATGAATTCCCAGGACTGGACCAAGTTCAAAGCAAGGACGTGACATCCTGATTGAGAGACAGCACGAGTTAGTGAACTCTATCGAATAATTTGGATGACGTGAGACTAACCCATCCGAGTAAGTACTCGCGACATGTGAAGTACAAACTGCCAATCGACGATGTAAGCAGAACGCCCAATGAACAGGGGCACAGACTCACGTTGAACTCGGTCCTCCCTGCCACAGCCGTAGCTCCCTTGACAGTCTGTAGCGACCAGCTTCGAAGCTGTCCGAAGAGGAGAATGAGACACGGATCCTCATGTTTCGGGCGTCCAATGATGTCGAGACGGTACGGCAAGCGCGCGGCCAGATCACCAAGAGGAGTCTAGGATCGCGACTCGAGTCAGGGTAGCTTCAAAAGTCAATCAGAGAGAGAGAAACTTACGACGATCGTCTGAATCGCCAGATCTCGCCGCCCAAGCATCCAGAAACCCCAGCTTGCGAGCCATCGGAAACCTTCCTTGAAAGCGAGCGGGAGGACTGTCTCCTCAAGGATCGAGCGCAGGACCGGTCCGTCATCCCCTTCGTAGACACGAGCAAGTGCGACGGCGAGTTGAAAGTCGTCGAGCTGGCGAAGGCAAACGCTAACGGCGTCTTTCAAACTGTCGCCGAGAAGGAAAAAGGCGGCAGCAAACACTGGCGGGGATCAAATAATCAGACATCGAACAAAGGAAGGAAAAGAAATTAGCTCACAGAAGCGTCGTTTACTAATCAGTGTGAAGGCGTTCTTCAAAGCCGCAGACCGCCAGCGAGGCGTCTCAAAGTCGTTGGCGAGGAGCTTCAGCATTGAGCGCTGATCTGTGTGACCTCCAGCTTGCTTCCACAAGGTGATGACCATATGCTTCTTCCGAAGCGCCAGGTAGAACAGCGAAGCTGTAATAGGGTCCTTGTCATCCCGATCCGGCTTAATATACTCGCTCTTTCCGACGGCCTCCATTTGAGCGCTCTGAAGCAAATCGTCAAGCATCAGTTGTATTGTTGGACACCCTCATCACATGAGACTGACCAGCGTCTCCCTAGCCTTGATCCACAAGAAGATGTTGAGAGATTTGGCGGTATCCCAAGTCATCTTATTCGGACACGCCTTGATGCTCGCGTCCAGGAGAAGCTCTTGATTCTCGCTGTGGAACGCCCAGACGGCATCTCGGTACTTGAGGCGAGGAAGTGGCACATTCTCTGCAGATGATGAAGAAGGCGTAGAGTGGTAGATGAAGAAGGATCGCATCGAGACTAGGAAGCGCATGCCGTTTGCGTCGAGGGATCCTTGTTGACGTTGGATCTGTCGAAGTAGAGCGAGTGAGCTTCTCACAATAATAATTGAAAGTGGAAGACTGTCTTACGTCAAATACAGTCTGCACGACCACTGTGAGATGAGCGTGTTCTTGAGGAGTAAGACCTCGCATAGTGTTCTTCTTCAGTGCCGCCAGCAGACGATGGTAGTCGTCCTCTTCTAGCTTCGCGCTCGTATTCCCACTAGTCTCGAAGAGGTTGTCAGATTCTCTTCCCTGCTCAGAAGGTTGAAACGCGCACCTCCGTCCAGCCGCCGCTTTCGTCAAAGCAGAAAAGATGTCGTTCGAGCTGGCGCTTGTGTCGAGCTTTTCACATTCGAAAGGCCAACGTCAGCACGTGTGACACTTATCCAGGATAAGGATTACTCACAACTGAAGCATTCCCCCTCTTCGCAATAAAGTCCGTAATCCTAATTCTCGCCGAAGTACTCCTAGTCGTCCTAATAGGCGTAACGTCTCCACCATCCGTAAGTTGCGCCGCGAGTCCCACCAAAACTTTGATCACAGCCTCTGCTTGGCCTGTGTCACCCAGCCAGAAAAAAACCGTCAACACCTCTAACCGACGAAACGAGACGCAAGGGCGTACCATGTAGGAGACTTTGAAACAAGAGTTGCGGATGATGGTAAGGCAACGGTGCGATTTTCCCAGCCGTCAACGCATGACAATCTCCTCCAACATTAAGTTTGGAGGAATAAAAGCTGATGCTTTCTCCCGAGGCGACAACGAGGCCGGTGGAAAGCCAAGCGATGGCGGAGATTGGCGATGAGGTCAATCTTCGTAAACAGAAGGTTGATTAGCACCAGCTGATGAAGGGAGAAAGGAAGGAAAGACGGACGAAGAAGGATCGACTACGGCGTATGTTATCCAGCTGGGTCGACCACTAAGGTCGTCGAGTAGCTGAGCGCAGAGGAGCGAAACTCGAGAGCCCGTGGCGAGTGCTAGGGTTCTTGAATCCGCCGACCAGCTCAAATCTACGACTTCCTCGCTATTGGAAAAAGTTCATGAGCCAAAGCTCTTCGAGTTGGCGGAAGAAGTAAGAAACGACACACTCAAGACTTTGCGAGAACTGTTCCCCAGAGGTAAACTCGCTCTCTTTCTCATCCCAGATACTCAACTCCCACCC
>JASZXU010000958.1:0-11707 GCA_035521515.1 Phenoliferia sp. Uapishka_3
AGGTGGGGGAGGTGGGGAAGGGGAGAGGTCGGGTCGCGCTTTCTTGCGCCATCGCGATGCGCTTTGGCAGTTGGAAAGGCTACAGCAGATGAACGTTAGCCCAGGCCCGAATAAAAGTCACTGGCGCGCACATTCTACTTCTGAGGTCTTCTTTCAGCGTGCGGCCGCCGGCCAGGTGGGGGATGATTCTTCCTGATATTACGAACAGCAAAGCGGTTCAATGAAGTTGTCGTCTGATGAGACAATGAGATGAGACAACGGATAGTGCTTGTTGGGTACTCGATGCGTGCGAATGGCAGGAGAAGAGAAGCGTGCTAAGTTCCCCCGAGTACTGGCTCAACGGACATGTTCTGAGCCAGGTATTGGCTTTACCCTTCGTTACGGATCCAGCACTCACTTTCTCTTCGGGATTGTCCAGCAAGGGTCGTTGTCATTATTCGAAAAGTGGTCGAGAAACAGAAAATATACTTCATGAAGAATTGTGCTTTCTAAAAGAGTGTTTGTTTGATGGGTAGTGATAGGAGGATGTACCAATGAGAACAAATTAAAGAAGAGGAGAAGTGTGATGCGTTTTTGTTTAGAATGCGGCCCTCATACGCTCGAGGAGAAGGACGAGCTGGGTCTCGTTTCCTGAGAGCATGTCGTCCATGGAGATCTCATCGGCTGAAAGGTAACAATCGGTCAGGTCCCTTATAACTGCCTGAGAGAGCAATCATAGAACGTACTAGAGACCAATGGGCTAATGAAGTCAAAGACGTCGAACGCAGTATCAAAGTACGACGCATCGAAGTGGGTCTCTGCCGACGCAGGGCGAAACGCCTCGAAAGCTACATCCGAAATACCACTAGTCTTCCCAGAAAGACGTTCCAGGAGTCGAGTGAGAATCTGACCAGATCGCAGGGATAAAGAGAGGTCGGTGGCGTGTGGTGTTGAGGCTGGCAGGCGCGAGTTAACCCATTCGAGAAGGTCGGCTGAACGAGATGGTGTTGTCATTCGTGCTATCGGCTCCTGAAAAAGCGAAAGTCGTTAGCTTTGCAAATAACCGTGAAGACAGCAAAGGTACTGACCATCTGGGTAGAGGCCCGACTCGAAGAGACACCCATAAGTGGGGGCTCAACAGTTAGCGTGCGGAAGACGTCCGATGCGCTGGGCGTCGCTGGCTCGGCGTAGGCACTTCCATTCAAGACGGCGGCCGACTCGCGTCGACTCATGTTTGGACTAGTGGACTGCCCGAGCAATGGCGAGCCGCTGAACTCCATCAAGATCATGGCATCTTTCGGTGTGAGCGTGTTCGGCGAGCCGTTGTCTGCAGGTCGAGGCTTCAGTGACTGCCACACGTCAGAACAGGACCTGCGGAAAGAGAACGTACAGCGTTCTTTTTGCACCCGAGCTCGAGTAGAAGGCGATGGCGGTCGAGGACGAGGTGTCATCGACTGTGCGACGATAAGAGGCATCGTCTTGACGTTGCAAGAAGAAACGACAGCGGCTGAAGAGACGAGTTTTCTTGAGCTTCTGCTGATACCTCAAGAAAAAAATATGCATACCGGAATAATCCCGCCCGATCGTAGCTTTCATGATCTCCTTCATCCAAGTACGAACGGTAACCTGCTCGGCTGCACTGAAGTAGTGTGCGCGGTCCGAGTCGTGTACAATCTTGAACCCAAACTCTCCGGGGTGAATGTCGGGGTCGGCCAGAACGCGGTATCCGGTGAGGTTGATGAAGCCCTTGATTTTTTGTTCCTGCAGGTTCCGCGAAAAGATCAGCTTGAGTTAAAAGGCAGTACAAGAGTGCAAAAACTTACGCTCTCTGACTTGAGGTAATACAAATGCACTCCTTTCAGCACAAAAAAGCGCTGCTTCCAAGTGTTGTACTTTTCTCCCTTCTTCCTCATCCACCCCGAATAATCTGGCGCTCCAATCTTCTCTAACAAGTTGCCCGAAGTAACCGCCGCCGGTTGCGCTTTAGTCATCTCAGCGCCAGCGGCATCAACGCCAACTGGAGCCATAGAAGACGGTCCTGAACTGGTAGTTCCATTCGAAGAATGCTTTCGCTCGCGATAGTCGGTCTTGTCGGATCCTGTACTGCCAAAGGCACCGAAAAGACGAGTGCTACGCTTGGAGTTGGTAGAGGATGAGAGTTTATTGGATCGAGGAAGACCACTGGTGCTGAGTGGTCGAGGTTTCGGTGACTTTTCTTCAGGACTGTCAAGACTTTCCCTGTGAGCAGTATTGTGTAAGTTCAAGTGATTCAGTCGAACGGTGAAAGACAATTGGGACGCACGAGGGCTCGCGAGGTGGAGGCTTTCGAGACCTGCCGAGTGTTGTACCGAAGAAAGAGCTTCGGTGTTCCGACGACTTTTTGGGGCGAGGCTCTCGGGGACTGCCACCACCAGTAGAAGTAGAATCGCTTCTCGAGACTGCATCACTTGGTGACTTGGTCATTCCGCTTGAGGAGGACGGTCGTCGGGGTGGGATGACAAGCTGTGCATATTAAATATTAGACACCCCTCCCGAAAGGAGGTAAGCCCAAGAGAATGAGAGACGAACGTTCGGTGCGACCTTGACCTTGCTCAACTTCTTCGGAGAAACCGGCCTAGATGGATACAGGCCTGGATATGCGACGTTCGAGTCCTCCTCTTCCTCCGGAATCGGCTCCTTGATGTCTTCTGTAGAAGCACCGGTGCTGTCCATCGTAGCCGTGCGGTTGTGGCCGTTGCTGATGAGTGAGGCCCTAGACTTGACGCTCTTGACGCCATTTGATCTCCCAGTCTGAGGTCCAGCCTAGATTCAAGGCTTTAGCTTCTGAACGTATTGTGATTCAGGAGTAGAAGAGAAAAGAACTTACAGAGAAAGACCGCTGAATGCCCTGCTGCTCATCATAAAATCCACTCAAGCTCCCGGGCTTCGACGCTGAACCGGAATCACTATCTCTCCTCCTCATCCCATCACCTTCATAATCCTTCCCTCCAGCGCCCGAAAAGTTGGTACTGATAGGACTAGCAAATCCCATCGTTCTCGGACTGTCTGGTTCGTATGTGGTACCACCGGGTGTGACGGCGAGAGAAGAAGTGGGGTGCGAGCTGATTGAGTGAGAGTCGGAAGGAGGTCGGGATGTTCGTCCGCGGAGCTCTTTGATGGCGTTGTATATGTGTACTCGGCGTCCAAAGGCGGTCAGATCGATCTCTTTCAACATTGCCACGTCCATCTCGAGAAGAACGTCCCCGGAAATTTCGTGTTCTATTCGGGAATAGATAGACGAAAGTTGTCAGCTTTCAGCTCATGATCACCCTTCTTTCCTACGAAGAAGGAAAAGGATGATGAATAGGAACGCACCTTGAAACTTGCTAACAGTCAAAGGATCAAAGCCTTTCGCTCTTGCCCACTCGACCACTTCCTCAACTCCCCAAGTTCTCGGATCATAAGGCAGCGCTTTCAAGCTCGCCATCATCAATGCCGAATTCATCGTTCCGCCAAACGCACTATCCCGCGGACTTGTATCTCCAGTTCCGTTACTCGCCGCAGTGAGTGCAGCAGTGCCCAACCTCGAACTTGATCTGGATGCCACTGAAGCTGATGGCGAGTAAGTGGCTCCTCCTGCTCCATTCAGAGCGCCATTTGGAGAATGGAGGGAGGTGGCAATGGGAGTTGGGGTCATTGCGCGGTGGCCCTCCAGGCTATTCGGTTGGGATAGGTGCTGTTGGTCCGTTGTAGCAAGGGGCGAAGATGTGAGAGTAAGAGGTGCTGCTAGTGTGAGAGGGGTCGTAGGGCGAAGTATCGACTCTGCTGTTTTGGGGAGGGACGAAGTGGCGGGCTCGGAAGTGGTGGCGGAAGGTGGGCTGCTGGACTGCGCGAGAGACGTGATACCGACAGCTGAGGCGACGCCTACGATTCCTGCCCCAACAGCTTCAATAGCGGTAGAAGCTGAAGGAAGGGAGACACCGAAAGAAGTTTGGCGTGGTTGGGAAGTGGCCGGCTGCTCGTCGTCGGTATGGGATAAAGATCTTGACGGAACGAGGAAAGGAGAACGATCGGTGGAGGGAAGGGAAGGAATTGCTTCATGAGTTGATTCGGCGTAGTTTGAAGATGCGACAGTGTCCGCACGAGAACGGAGGGAGGCGGAGTCGGTGTCGCGGGTAGCTGGTGTGGAGAGCGAGGTGGAAGTGTAAGACGTAGGGAGGGTGGTTTGTACAGTTGGGCTTGCGAGTACTTCGACCTCGTCACTCCCACGATTCTTGCTGATACCGACGTTGGCGCGATTCGAATTGACTGATGAGAAGGAGGGAGCCCGGTTTGTGGATGCGAGGGGGTTCGGTCGAGGCATCATGTCCTCTTCGTCGTCGGCGTCACTCTCATCACTCATCTGTAATGAATCCAGCCCAAGTTCACCTCTGGCAGCAGCATAAGCCGCTTCATCTGCCGCACGTCGTTGTTCTGCTCTCTCCTTCTCCTCTTTGGCGTCCCTCTCCGCATACGCTGCAGCTTTCAAGGCTAGGACGGCCCTCGGGTTCGATACCGGACCCGTGCCTTCGTCATCTGAATTCCGCTCGTCCCTTGATGTTCCGGAGCGAATAGAAGCGGCGTTACCGCGCTTGTTGGGGCTGACTTCGAGCTGACCGAGCGAGCGCTCGACGTCGTTCATGTGCTGTGCCATGACTGGCTCCGGAGTGTGGGATACTGTGGGCGTTTCTGATTCTGATGGGAGGTGTGGCGAAGTGTAGGACTGGGGGAAAAGACCGATTTCACCTGCGAGATTGCGACCCTGTGTTTGAGTTGCATGGTGAGACGTTAGCTCCGTGTGTCGTGGTACGGCCGACAGGTGCCAGGCGAGGAGGGAGCTTGCCTGATACCAGCCATCGCCATACTGATCGTCTCTTTCGAGGATAACGATGCGTTCGAGTGCGCCAAAGCTGAGTTCGTCTGGGTTCTCAGCCTGTGGGGAGGCGGGGAGCGAGACGGATGGGAAGCGACGAGCGTTAGCGATACAAGGTAGCGCGGAGTTGCCGCCAAAGAACAGCTTGGTGGCGCAAAGTAAAGCAAGGAAAGACTGGGACATACCTGGAACTCGTGCAAGCTGTAACACACCTCTTCGGTCATGGCAGCACCGAGGTTCGGATGCGTCTGCGCGGGCAGGGCGAGTTTGGAGGGAGGCCAATTCGATTCGGACTGACGCTGTGTTGTCCCTTTAAGAAGTGTGGGTTTGTTTGGCGGGCGTAGGTGTGCCCCGCTGGAAGATGTTGCCTCTGTAAAGATTTCGTTAAAAGATGAACGCTGTGCGAACGCAGAATCAAGTGGCTGGAGAGCGGCGGCGCTCCGGAGGCCTCGGCCGATTGATCGACTTCCAGATTTTTGGGCCACGCCTCCTCCGCACGTTCTCGCCGACTTTCTTCCTCTTCACCTTCCCACCCCACACCCAATCGATCTTATCTTTCGACAGATACACTCCATCATGTTCCTCTGAGCTCACCAACCCTCCACACTTGAGAACCACCTCGTACACATACATAGCAGGCGCACTGCGCCTCGTCTTGCGACTCTCATCAATTTCCTGCCTCACATCCAGTCTCGCCCGCTTTAGCGCCTCAGCAACCTCCGGAAATGTTTGACGAAGAAAATCCATTTGACTTTGGCGCCTGGTGTCCCGTCTGCGACCGCGCCATCCCTTCACCCCTCGACCCAACAGAAGTTGCTACAGGCGGCAGCGGTCACGCGCAAGACGCACCCGGCTTGAACCGCGCGACCAGTGCCAGCTCACATGACTTGCCTACCTCTGGTTCGGCAGCAGGCACGCATGGCAAAGGCAAAGAGAAGAAGCGAAAGGACGCCCTCGGAGGAGTAGGACAACCTCCGGCTGGACCCATGCGACGCAAGAGCTCTTCGAAGCAGTCCCATGCGGCAGGAGCTCGTCATCATCCCACTCGCACCCATTCGAACGCTTCTCACTCACATTCCCACTCGAATCTCGCCCCTCTAACTGCCACAACTCCGCCAATCACTCCAACTCCTCCGATCCCGCCAGCCGACCAAAACAACCAAAACGCTTCTTCGGGCTTCCTGAACCCCCCGACGTCTCTCTATTGTTCGGAGGAGTGTCGGAGAATAGATGAGATGAGATCTCGTCTCGCCTTTGCCGATCTTGGCCCCTCCGCTCCTCGCCTTCCCAACAGCGCCGCGGCGCCCCTTCGACAAAACGTGCAGCAGCACGAGCAAACCCGCGAAGCGCAGGACTTTCTCGCTTCAATGTCGAGACGACGGCTTTCCTCCACTTCTTCCCCTTCCATCACTTCACCAAAACAGATTTTCAATGCTCCAATATCGGGATGGGGATCATCATCGAGCTTGGCATCCCAAACCTCCTTTGGCGGCGGCGCGCATTCATCAAATTCGCCGCACGGTCCAGCTCAGACACTCGATTTCAGTACGAGGAGGAATAGCAATAGTAGAGGAGCCTCAGAGGGTGGCTATAGCTACCGTCCCAGCTTGATGCAGAGGGTCCCGAGTTCCGATGATGGAGTCTCGCATGCAAATGGGAACGCGAATGGGTTCCGTACACGAGGGAGTTCAGATAGTCTTGCTAGCATGGGAGATGCGGATGAACGGAGCGACCGTGGATATAGTCGTGAGTCTTTTACAGGCTTGCCTTCTCGAACGACAGGTTTTTCAGAAGCCGGGTTTGCTTCCACCAGAGATGCTGATTCGGTCTGTAAACTCCGCCGCGTTTTGCAGTCCGCCCACCCTCGGCACTTTCCGCCTTGAGATTCATGACACCAATTTCCACCTCTGCATCTTCCTCACCTCCAATATATGCCCACTCGCCACTCGCCCACCCCGATCAACCTCGTCTCCCAGCTTCGCCTCGACAACGACCTCCTCATATCTCGGGGAGATCAACAGTCGGTCGATCGGATGGAAGAGATTTTGCCAAATATTCGAGCCTACCTGCAGCGAGATCGAAAATGTTGGAGAAAAGGTCGGAGAGCGATGGAGGCGGACTCGGGATCGATGACTCTGCTTCGGATGTGAGTTCTATTTACCTTGAGCGTTAACGTCAATCTTAGAACCGCCTTTGACCTTTTTTTTTTCTTTCTTAGGCATCTATCCCTCACTTAGAAAACTCTACCGCTCGACCAACTCCTACCATGTCCATGTCCCGTTCCGTTTCGGGAGCGCGTCCCCCACGCACCAACTCCTCCGCCTCTCTCGCTCTCATGGGCTCTTCACTCGGCAAATCTTTCCACCCTCGTTCAATGGACAACGGTGGTTGGGCCGCTCCTACCCGATCCGAATCAACTGCCTCCCTCTCCGGGCTCGTCGCCACCGGACAAATTCTCCCCGTTTCATCCCTCACACCAAATGTCTCCGTTCCTCGACGACCTTCCATCCCCAGAGTCTCGACATCACCAGAAAGTCCGAGTAGTAATTCTTCATTCGCGAGGAGTCATTCTTCATCGACGAAGAGTAGTCAGAGGAGTACGGCTGGAAGTTCCGAACAAAGAAGCTTGCCGCCCGACTATGGTAAGTTTTACCCTGATCGAAAACATTCGGAAACGGAATTGTCGAGGTACGAATCGAGGTCCCCGGGAGATACTTCGCATTTGTCCTCAGGTGGAGCACCGCGACCCAGCACAACTCGAGGTCGTCGATCGAATCAAGGACTGATGATGACACCCTCCGCCTCTTCTCTCTCCGGAACTGGTTCATCCTACGGCGACGATGGCTCACCCGAAATGAAACGACGTTCTGCTTCTTCCTCTGGCGGCGCTCGACGGAAATCGACTTCCGCAGCCGAAAGGACCCCTACTCAGTCCCTTTCTAAAGCCGCCTCCATTCGAGCATCCAATAGTGGCTCGAATCTGCCCACCACAGTCGACTCTGATACGACCCCACTCGCCTCTCGACAAGCCCGAGCCACTTCGACACCCGGCACGATCCGTCGACCACATCCACTACCTACCCACTCGTCTTCTCGAACCTCCATGATCATGACCGGCTCTCCGTCCGCCAACGCAGCCGCACAAAATCCTTCGCTTTCCTATCTTTACCCTAATGGCGGTCAAGCTTCAGCTACTGCAAATGGCGGATTGCCCGCGAGTCCGCCCAGTATGTTGGCTTCGAAGAGTAGGAATTGGAGCTGGGACAATCTGGCCGTGAATACCTATACGGCGTTGGATGTCGATAAGATTAGGAGAGAAAGGAGTGAGCAGGGAAAGACCGGAGCGGGGGGCGCGGAAGTTGGTGCTGGTGGCGGTGTGCAAGCGGTCGGCGCGAAAGAAAGGAAGAGGTTGTTCTACTTTTCTGATGTCGAATAATCCACACTCAAGTTTTTACTTCCGGCAATTTTGACTCGCGAATACACGTCAGGAGGCTCGTCGATAGCCCCGAAACCCGACAAGGACGACACACGACAAGCAGACACACGAGCGTTCGCGATCGTACATCTGGTCGGGAACTGAGTTGATTTCACAGACGTGTCCTATTTTGGAAGATTCTCAGTGACCGGTGGGAGGCATTGCAGGCTTGAACAATATACCGTCGGCAAAGGTCAGATAGTAGGCGCTCGCACACACACCACACACACACACACACACACACACACACACACACTCGGTCTAAGAATGTGTCGACGGCTGAGCCCCCTGTGCTCTGGTTTCGCAAAGCAGTATAATTCTCCCTACCAGGGAAAGGCCGCGAGCTACAAGAAAAAAATGTGCATGCCGTGCAGACTTCGAATGCCGTGCAGACTTCAAGTTAGTTAAGGATATTGGTGTACCGCGTTCCCGCGATGGTTTAATTCCAGCTTGTGGTGATGAAGGCCCGTGTCGATTTCACGGTCGGGCCAAGAAAGGACTCACCCTTCGCCCCTACCAAGTTGGCGAATTAGTTTTTGCGAAGGTAGGTCTTCTCTTGTCTAAGCTTCTGTCTCGGATTGCTAGTCCAGACATGCGACCTAAGCTATTTATTCCAAGCATTACTTGACAAACTAGCACTCTCAGCAGCATTAGCATGGGAAAAAGACCACACATACATCAGGCAGACATCCAACTGGATTGCGGGTAAGCATTTGCTCGACTTCCACTCGGTGGTGGCGGCTGATGCAAATTTTCTACTCAGGCATTGTCATAGCCGCCCTTTCTCCAACGACTTCGCCATCAACGTCTCCATCTTCTCCCTGCATCGGCATCTTCCCCGTTTCGATGACGTCGCTCCGCGCCTCCGTGCCCACAAGTCCGCCAAACTCGCCACCACGAAGGAAGTCCGCGGAGCTCTCCCCTCCGCCTTCGCCCATCTCCTCGTGTATCTTGTACGCATCATTGACCGCCTACAGCTCACCTATCACTTCTACCTCCGCCAACTTCCCTTTTGTGCCGATGCCGGCACCAGACGGCTCTGAAGACGAGGAGCCGCTCATTTATCGGAACGCGAAGGCCTACGGCGCACCAGCTTGAAAGTCATGGTTCGCCGTCCTCGACCCTTGGGGTACTTTGCCAAGTGGAGCAAGCTCGGCGGAGGAGGAGGAGTACAGCGGTGACGCAATCCCGTATTACAATTAAGCGCGCGTGCACTTGGTCGGAAAGCGGCGTCGGAAAGTGGAGTGTGTTTCGGGAATAGATTAGTGTGAAATTTGAATGAGTGGTCGGTACATACCTGCTGTTGGATCCTTTGGCGTCGTGCACTTAAAATACTTGGTAATAACGATTGGAACTGACAAGTGAGGTGTTGCTTAATTTGATGTCGAAGTGAAGGAAATAACCAGTTCTTGTGGCGTCGTGGAGAAGGCCAGACGATATGAAGCGTCGACCACTCAAAGACTCAAATAAAGTAGAACGAAGAAGTTCCATCCAGCATACTGAAACTGCACCAAAAGGCCAAAGTCAGCGCTTCCATCACCAGCGTCGCACCCCACATCCAACAAGACTCGCCTCTCACTTGCTGGGCTTCTTCTTGCCCGCCCTAACAACCGCCCTGTCAAACACGCTCTTCCCCTTCCCTCCTTTCCTCTTCTCCAACCCGGCCAATCCACTGGTTCCCGCATCCTCCGCTCTCTCGCCATGTTTCGGTGCTGCATCGCCCCCAACCTTCTGTTTCTTGAACCCCTTCATCTGCTCGTAAGCCTTCTCCTTCCTTTCCCCGGCATGGTTACCCAACAAATCGTCAAACTCAGCACCAAATCCTCCCAAGCGCCTCTTTCCACCCTTTCCAGCACCCAATCCACCAAAAGCGACTTCCTCTTCTTCGTTTCTTCGTTTCTTGCTGTCCTTCTTTGACATGCGCATACGAGTGAAGTTTGATAGCTCGTATTCTTCCACTTGGGCGAGATGGCGAGCGGTACCGGAGGAGAGGGAGGGGTCGACTGTGACGGAGAGACCGGATGTGGATTCGCCGTAGGGTGTGTTGCCGGAAAGTCCGGCTGCTGCGTCGGATATCATGTGAGAGGGGAGGACTCGCTTGGCCTTCTTGCCTGCAATTTGACATGTGAGTGATTGTGAGGAGGGACAGCGCGAGAGCAAGAGTGTAGGCGAACCCTTTTGAGGACCCTCGGTATATGGCATTGCTGCTACTCGTGGAGGTCGGTAAATGCCCGCGCGAGAAGCATCATAATCATCTCCTCCATTGTCGGAAACGTCGTCGTCGGATCCATGGCGGTCCATCACCAGGTTTGCTGGGTTGGGTCGGAACGCCAGCGGGTCTGCACGGCCCCAAGAATATCTCATCAGCTTCCTTCTCCGAACACGATACAGGAGAAAGAGAAATGGGCGTACCGTTGGCCACATCATCCTCATTGGCTCCATCAGCAGCCTGATCCGCCTTCCTCACCAATTTCTCGATCTGGTACTTTAATTTTCCTTCCAACGGACCGATTTTCTCCAACACTACTCGCAATTTGACGAGTGTTTCGACGACATTTGTTGATGAAAGGGAAGTTGATTGAAGTTTAATTGAGAAGACTGCGAGGAGGTGGTGGAGGTAGGAGAGTAGGAGGTGGTTCTTGAGTGAGAGAAGCGAGATTCCGGTCGGATACGATAATTCAGATGTCTCCTTGTTTCTGTTTAGGTAAAGCAGGTTAGTGGGGCGTTGCGAGAAGGCTGTAATGAAGCTCACCTTTGACGCCATGAAGATACTGATTCCTTGACTGTTGCGACACCTGTGCGAACATCTCCTAGCAGTGCCTTCACTGTCTCGATATCCTTTTCGCTTATTTGGACGTCTGCCATAGCTGCCGAGTCGTGTGTTGGGTTGAACAACGACAAGTCGCGCCGCCGCCGCTCCAAGTTTTCTCGGCTGTCAACGAAACTGCGCTTTCTAGCCCGCCTATTGCTCTCACGTAAACCACACCCACGCCAAAATGACCAACTTATTGGGTCAAACACTGCCAGATCGCAAACTGATCAAAGTAAGTTTGCTCGTTACGCTGCCATTGCGCTCGCGCTGCTCGCCCGTGCTCACCTCGCGCTCCGCCTACTCCAGATCGCATTGCTCGCGTTCCATGGCATTTCTCACCAAACATCTGCGAGGATTATGGCTCGACTTCAATTCCACGACCAACTGCGGGTGCAGGACCTTACAGAATCGCAATTGAACGCCTTGTCCGCCCTCTTGTCAGCTCCAGCGGCTGCACCTCGCCAATCAACTCCACTCGCTCCTTTCCTGCTTCCATTCCCTTCAGTCGTCCCTTCCTCCCCTTCAACATCTTCTAGTTCCACTTCAGCAG
>JASZXU010000959.1:0-11702 GCA_035521515.1 Phenoliferia sp. Uapishka_3
TCCCAGCCCACCCAGCACCCTCTCCCTCCCCGCTAAAGGAAAAGTACCGAATGCCCGACCCCCCTTGGAGAACATACGATTCTCAACTGATCGACCAATGCCACACCCGATGACAGCTCCAAAGCCACCTTTTACGGAAGTCTCGAGGCCATTCCCTCGAGTAGTCTCGACGCCAGCTGCTCTACCCGACATGATAGAATCATACCGTACTGCGCTCGTCAGCTCCAAGGCCGAGAAAGCAGCGGAGAGAAAGTCGAAGATGGACTTTGCGAACTTGCTCGCACCCACGAGGGATTATGGATACATTGGTAAGTCCAAATTCCCCTCAGTGTTCATTTGGAACCTGTGCGCCGCGCAGGTGATGCAACATGCTTCGCCACTGATCGCTTACAGAGTGTCTTTTGCAATCACAGATGGGAGGAATGACCCCAGAAGATCCTTTATGAATGAACACGCAGGCGGGAAAGTTATGATGGACAGAAGATGATGGGAGCTCGCGGTCGAGCAAGTCGAGGGTGGAAGATTTTCCACTTCATCTTTCTGATGATGTCTTGTATTGTATATTGAAAGCGCGGGTGAGGGGGTGTCTTAGTTTCTTAATAGTAAAATTGTAAACCTTGCCGTAAAAGTGACTTTGCTGCCCGCTTTCATCGCCACAGCGAACTATGGGAGTTTCGCTGGCACTCGTCAAATCATTTACACGCATATCAACGCAACATTCATCTCGATTTCGTTACAGTGTCAGCTTCTTGCTAGTTAGAAACGTTTCAATGTTTTAAGGTAACGGCATAATCGTAGGGCTAGTAAGACGGTTGAACCGCACGGTCGCCCTCTGGCCCTCTGCGACGCCACCGGTCTCTGAGCCTATTATTCGCGCTCGCGTGCGACTTCAGACAGACAGTATTGTGTGAGATATTTAACCGCAGGACTCCTGATATGATCTCAGCTTTCCGGAAAGAAGCTGCCCGGTCCAGCTCCCACGCATACCTCGACCGTTGCTCCAGGCTCTCAATGTCGTTCCGACTGGCAAAAAGCCTCAACGGTCTCCATTCCTCTCCCGGCACTCTCCATCGTCATCTCAAATGAACTTTTCTCTCTAGAGAGCTGGTGCCCATCATCTACTTTCTACGCGATCACCCTTCAGCGCTTTAGCTCACGTTAACCTTGACGCCAGCCATCACTTCATCAGGTTACCTCGCCTTCCGCCTTCCGCCTGGCTTCGTCGAGTAGACACAATCAACGACGACGAAAGAGGTGCTCCGAAAGTTCGCCTAATAGAGATATCAAATCAACCATAGTGAGCTCACACTCTTTAATGACCAAAACGTCGACCCTGACACTCGCACACCAGCAGCAGATGCTCACCTACCATTCCCTCCTCCTCACCCTCTCCTCATTCTTCCCCTCTCCAAGCGCGACATCACGTATCACCTCCTCACCTTCTCTCCTTCTAGTCCCACCGACTCATCCCCGACCTCAGCTCGATACCCAACTCGCCCATCCAGTTGCCCTAAATTCCCTCATCGACCTCAACTCTCCTCTCCCTCCTCTCCCTCTCGCTTCTTTGAAGGGGTGTTGGAGAACTGATGTGCGAGATCGAATCGAGTAAGCACTTCTCCACAGCAAGACGACTTGTAAAGCTCTTTCTCATTACCTGATGTGCGAGATCGAATCGAGTAAGCACCTAAGGTGCACTGATTAGCTACTTGTATACACGGTAATGATGTAATAGAGCAACTCACTTCTCCACAGCAAGACGACTTGTAAAGCTGGGGAAAAGCGAGCTGCGACGGCTCAGCGACGAAGTTTGCTCGCGAGCCGTTGCATCCATTCTGACACTTCGCTCCGGCCTCATCAACCTCTCGGGCTGATCAAACCCCAACACCCCCCTCAGCCCGACCTATTCTAGCCATCTCCGCACGAACGTCGACAACTCCAACCATCGCGCGTGCCAAAACAAAATCGTCGGGACCCAAAGCCTTCGTAAAAAGGTCGGCGGGGTTCAACTTCGATGCAATGTACGAAGGCGTAAAAATCTTCTCTTTAATTGCCTTCTTGATGTAGTGGTACCGGATCGCAATGTGTCGAGTGCGCTGGTTGACGTTCGGCGACGAGATCATGTGAATGGCGCTGGTGTTGTCAATGAAAAGGGGGATGGCGACCGTAGGGTCGATGAGGCCGAGCTCGTGTCCAAGGTAGGCGAGAGGGAGAGTCCGCTTGACGACGGTGCAGGCGGCATAAAACTCGGACTCCGACGAGGAGAGCGCGAGGGGGCCTTGCAGCAAGGATCCCCAGCTGACCGGTCCGTTGCGCCAAATGAGCCACCCAGAACGAGATTGACGAGTGTCAATGCACCCAGCCCAGTCGGCGTCGGAGAAAACGATGATACCGAGACCATCGTAGAAGAAACGGAGTCCAAAGGACTTGGCGCCTTGCAAGTAGCGCATAACACGTTTGGCGACCAAGAACATCGCTTCCGTCGGATTATGGAGGTGCCGACCGAGAGACTTGACGGGTACAGCAATCTCAGGATGGGCAACCTGAAAGATCCAATTTAGCTTCGCAACGAGAGTGACGAATTCCTCTTTCGTAATCGACGTCAAAGGCGGTCCCTCCGAGGTAACGTAAGTCCCCGCAAGCATCGGTGTCGAACAAGGTGAGCAGTCTTTCATGCCAAACTCCGTGTTCGTGTCGACGATGTAGGATTCCATGGATACGTAGACGGAACCATCCTTCGCTTTTTCAATGAGGGCGCCGAGATGCTGACCGACGGGACCGTCCTTCGAAAAAGACACGCGTTTGGACAATCCATCGATAGTCGCACGCCAAAGGGCAGGACAATCGGTGGCACAGAGAAGGTCGTCAACGTGCGTGGGCACGTAACAAACTTTTCCGTCCTTGTGAAGCGCGTAAATTCCTTTGTCGGCGTCGAGGCACTTGTAGCCGAGCGCGAGAAGGAGATCCTTGAGAAGGCGGGACCAAAACATACCGCTTTCGACGAGTCCATAGAGACATTTCTTGAGAAGGAGAAGCTTGCCAGCCAGGCGAGCCTCCTCGAGTTCCGGATCGTTCGATTTTGGGATGTAGAGGTAGACTTCATAGGGGAGGTCGGCCTCAAGATAGGCGCCCTTCACGTCGGCCGTGTAGAGACTGAAACCAGGTCTAGCCGATTCGCCTAAAATGAACCGTACGGACTCCCCAGACGCGGTAGCCGAGTACGATCCTTCGACGAGTAGCGACTTGTCTTGAAAATTTCCACCGGCGACCAATCTGACCTTCTGCCCATCCAGCTCCCCATCACCATCGTACATCCACTCTCCATCTTCACCTCTTTTCAAAGCGTAGACAAAGTGGCAGGGAATTGGCTTCGCCTGGCCAACTTTTCTATCCACCACATCAAAAACATCCTTGCCCCTCAACGTTCCCCACTCCTTCGCCTCTCCCCCCTTCCACTTTCCCGATTGCTTGCTAGCCATCGCTTCCGTCCAAGATTTGGGGACAGAAGTACCGAGCTCCTTCGCCGTCTTGATGGATTTCGCAATCCGTACTCGAGCTTGGAGAGCCGCAGGTGTGGGAGCAGGCGGAGGTTGAACGTTGAGGTAAGCGGCGACAAGGCCGTCTTCGTCTTCGTCAAGAGCCTCCAAAACATCGATCTCGTCGCCTGTCAAGCCGTGGTACTCAGGGCGAGGAGCGGATGGAGTATGGAGAGTGGGGATGCGGGTGCGAGTACTGCGACGCGGCGCAGGGGCGACTGGAGGAGGAGGAGGGGGAGGAAGTGGCTGAGCAGCTGCAGGAGGTGCAGCCACTTGGGCAGGAACTGGAGGAGTCGGAACAGGACCGTCGAAATCCTCGGTGTCAGGATCGAAATCGTCGTCGCCGTTGTGGAGTACCGCGAAGGGATTATCGTCGAGTGGGAAACGAGGGACAGGGATGGATGCTGGGACGATGACAGTCGGAGTACCGATGATATCTGCCAATGGAGGCATTTCCTCCAGATCGTTCTCCCAAAAGACGACGTTCGACGACGTCCGGATGCGATTATCCTCATCCATAAGCATGATCCAACCAGGCCCATCTTTCCTCATCCCCAAGCAACGTCCTGACTTCGCCTTGTCATACTTCAGGTGACCCTTCCGCTCAGACTCCGGTACGTAAACCCAACCAGGCGTCCCAGGTGCTCGGAAATCCTTGACGTTGGGGCGCGTTCCGAACAGGACTTCATACGACGATTTCCCCTTTGGATTAGCGACAGAGTAGAGTACTCCATCGCATAATACAGCATGCTGAATGCAGTATCCCCAGTATTTAGGCGGCAATCCCGATTCCTTCAAAGCTGCGCCGGCACGCCCTTTTTCCGTTCGATTTCCTCTCTCAGCTACTCCGTTTTCCGGTGCCGTGTAAGGGTTGGAAGTGTAGGATGTAATCCCACGAACGCCATTATGAATGTTCCAGCGTCCGTTGATGAATTCCGATCCTTGGTCGGAGTGAATCTCCGCGACCTTGAACGGTATTTTGTTCTCGATCGCATTCTGCCATTTGACGAAGACGGGAAACGCGTCCGACTTGTTCTTGAGCAGAAAGACCCATGCATAATGCGAGTATCCGTCGCGAAGCAGCATGTAATATTCCTCCCCATGTACGGTGGCGTCCGTCCTTCCGCTGAGATCGATTTTGATCGATTGAAGTGGACGAGTTGCTCGATAAATGCTCGCATCGCCTTTATGAGGTTGACGAGTTGCTTTGCATGCAACACAGCCTACGCAACGATGCTCCTCCGGGATTTCTCCCCCCAGCTCTAGACCATCCAACAATCCACCCTGAAACGTCCGCTTGAAAGTACTGAGGCCAGGATGGCACAGTCTTTTATGCCAACGACCAAAGTTTGCTTTCCTCCTCTCGTTCGATCTAGCGACGACGATCCTGTAAGGTGGGAGCGACGATGAGTGCGTGGTCGAAGAGAAAGGGGCGGAGGGAGGTGGAATGGAAAGTTGGGCCAGCGCGGCGGCTGCACTCACGTTCGAAAGAGTCCAGAAGCCATTCTTGCGAGTAATGGCGAGGGAGACCTTGTTGGGAAGGAGGACGGTGCCGCCATCCTTGAGAAGGGTGATGATTGCACCTCGATCGGCGAGGCGCTGGAGCGAGATGATCTTGTCCGACATCTCGGTCGTGTGGACGACCTCGCCGAGCTGGAAAGAGTTGCCGTCCTTGGTCTTGAAATCGACCGTACCAACATGAGTGCCGGCTAGGAGTTGACCGCTCTTGATGCCCTCGATACCGGTGTACTTCGCCTGGACCGTCGCTGGGTTGAGGTCGGCGAGGACGGGCGTGCCATTAATGGTAGCACCCGTGTCGAGCATCCAATCACTGACGCTGTCCATGGCGGCGGCAGAGTAGACCCTCGGAGTGGTCGAAGATCCAACAGACCTCATCATCCCGATGAAAGGCTGCGCGACGTCGCCTCCTTGACCTCCACCTTGACCAGCCGCCCTCGCAATCTTACGAGCCGTACGCTTCTGGACATTTCTCGCGTGGTTCGGTCCATGTTGAGCGTTGGCGGCGTTGGTGACGGTGCCGGTCCACGCTGGAGCGTTTCGACTCTGGTTCTGGACGTCGACGGGCGCGGCTTGGGTACAGTCGGCGGCGGTATGGTTCGCTCCGCATTTGCGGCAGTCGACAACCTTTCCGTCGTTGGTGCAAAGCTTTCCATCCTCGCGGGTGAAAAGATAGATGTTGGCGGTTGCGCGGAGGATGAAAGGATGGCGACCAGGCTGGTCTTCATGGAGGTAGTACGCGCGGGCGTCGGGTCCTGGAAATGTCCTTGACCGGTCCTCATGACGAGCTGAGTATGCTCGTGCGTCGGCTGCGGTGGCGGCCTTCGTCTTGAAGTCGTTCATAATAAGACGACGAAGGTCCTCGTACGTCCCACCTTCGCGAGTGTTGAAACCTTGGAGCGTGGTGTCGTAGGAAGGGGGAAGGGACGCCTTGAGGGCAAGGAGTAGTTGGTCGTCCGTACAATCCATACCCATCGCAGCCAAACGATCCGCCTTCGACTCCAGGTCGAGGACGAACTTCTCGAAGTCGTCTCCATCGATGAATTGCGACCGGAGAATCGACGCAAGAATTTGATGAGCCTGTTCCCGGCTACGAGGCTTGAACAGCGTTTCCGTCATCGCAACCATTCCAGCACATGTGGTGAGTCCGACGAACTTGTTTTTGATCCTCTCGGAGCAATTTCCTCGATAATAACCGATGGCCTCCGCATTTTGCTTCTTCCAAGCCTTCTGTTATACCCTGTTCGCACAGTCCTCATAGGTGTCTTCGCCGGAAGCGATGCCCCAAAGGCTTTTGGTGCCAAGGAAATCGGCGGCGTTTCGCTGAAATTCCTCGTAGTTGTCCTCGCCTGTGAGGACGGGGCCGAACGGCTTTCGAGCGACTGTGTACTCTTCGGACATCGTATGTCGATAGGATGTGAGGGAAGGTGGAAGGAGAAAGGAGGAGGAGTCGACGGCGTGGGCGGTCGAATGAGTTTGCGAGTGGTCGCGGAGGGTGAAGTGAGCTAACTTCGGAGTGTGTCTTGCTTGATCGTTAATTAACGGGTCGAAGCTACCATGAAGGGGTGTTGGAGAACTGATGTGCGAGATCGAATCGAGTAAGCACTTCTCCACAGCAAGACGACTTGTAAAGCTCTTTCTCATTACCTGATGTGCGAGATCGAATCGAGTAAGCACCTAAGGTGCACTGATTAGCTACTTGTATACACGGTAATGATGTAATAGAGCAACTCACTTCTCCACAGCAAGACGACTTGTAAAGCTGGGGAAAAGCGAGCTGCGACGGCTCAGCGACGAAGTTTGCTCGCGAGCCGTTGCATCCATTCTGACACTTCGCTCCGGCCTCATCAACCTCTCGGGCTGATCAAACCCCAACATTCTTCGACTCTCCAGAAACTCCTAGGGATTCCAATAATCATCATCGACACTTCTTTTCTCACTCCATTGGCTTCAGATCATTATGCCGCTCTTCGACATTTGAAACGTCGCACGGATCAGAATTCCCTCATTCCGAAAATCAGGCGCGAGAGGAAAAGGAGATCCGGAACTATGAGTATCGTGAGGTTTGAAGCTGAGGAGTTTTGGGGAGGCTTTGAGGCCGCGGAAGAAGGTGCAGGCGAGGAAGAGGGTTTTAGAACGACGAGGGAGGCGGACGTATAGAAACGGTAGATTCGGAAGCTTTTCGGAGGAAAACCAGTACTCGTGTAGGTGGCTTTTATGGTCTAGTTATCTTGAGTTCAGTTGGTGCTCTGCATATAGAATTCGGGAATAGTCAGCCATCAGTCAGCCTCATCTTCCTCGCTCGAACTCCATCTCTGCCTTCTAAACCCAGTGGGACCAATCAACGGTCAATTCCTAGCTTCTCAAACTCAAAAATCAAGGTTGCGATTAAAAGCAAACCACAGCCCAAGTTTCAAACGTAACTCAATAGATAAGAAGTAACGTACAACTACTCGCACACGACACGATCCGCGTTTCCCTCCTCGCTTCGCCTCCGACTTTCAAGCTCATTCCTCCACCTCAAAACCTCGTCCTCGGATCCGTCGAAATGCCCGGCTGCCTAGCCGGCGCCGCGACTTTCCCAGTCGCATACGAAGGCCCCGCCCCACCCGCTCCGCCTGCACTGTTCGACCAATTCGGTGGTGGATTCGAAAGGTACTGATTAGGATTCTGAGGCGGGGCGAATTGAGCGGCGGCGGGGTTGGGGATGAAGCGATTGGTCGTCGACTGGGACGAGGAGGATTGCCCGTAGAGCGCTGAATTCTGGGAAGGAGCTTGACCGTTTGCTTCGTATGGATTTTGTGATGGGATTGGGTCCTGTAGAATGGGATAGTCGAGCGCAAGGTTAGCAAACGATATAACATGATCGATCAGTCCCCAAGGCAGCAGAACTGAAGAACTCACAAGTCCATCACGATCTTGTACCGCCACTACATTCTGATTCCATTTACTGATCCAAGTCGGATTCGGTGCCGGTCTCTGATTACTCTGCGGTCCCAACTCGACCTGACCATTCCCAGCGGCGGCGGAGTTTGACCACCCATTCGAAGTCTGCTGTTGAGCTCCATAACTCGATGATCCCTAACGCCCGATTCAATCTCATCAGCAACTACTTTCCTCCCCCTTCTGCACAATTGCACAATAACGAAGCAACTCACCTGCTCCTGCATCCTCCTCCTCTGTTCCGCATTCTTCCTCTCAATCTCTTTCCTCGCCTGCTGTTCCTTCGTCAACGGTACTTTTTCCTTCATAGGTTGTCTCACATTCGTAAACATCGACGCCGCCCCTGACCCTGAGCCTGCTCCCGATCCATACCCATTCCCATTCCCATTCGTCGCCGGTCTTTTCTGCAACGGAGCAAAACCCAAAAGAGGGGGCGAATTCGGTCGTTTCCTCGACGTAGCTTGAGAGGTAGACTGAGCTGGAATTTTCTTCGTTGTTGGAGCGGGTTTGGGAGCTGGAGGAAGACGAGAATGGGAAGGAGGACTGGGTTCGCGAGCGATAGGTCGGGAAGTGGAAGCGGCTGGAGGAGGGAGTCGGGATGGTGGACTGTTATTTCGAGAGGTGGAAGTGGAAGTGACAGGGATGGGTTGGCGAGGACGAGGAGGGGGAGGAGCGCCGGAGGAGGAGGAGGAAGATAGACGACCGTCGTCGCGGTATTTTCCTTTTAGGCTCGATAGTTTGAAGTTGCTGTATAGTGATGAGGTGAGGGCAAGTGAGTGAGCTGCTGGTGATTGTCGTCAGACGAAAAAAGAGGACGAACAGGATCCATTGTTTGAGGTCCGAAAACACTGTAAATCGGGAAGAGAACAAGTCAGCACAAATCCTCCCTCACGTCCAAGCGTCTCCAAAAAAAAAGCGGGGGAGGACTGACCTTGTTGATTCCTCCTCAACACTCCTTTCCAAGTCTTAAAAGCATACGCCCTAAAGCACCCCACCAATTCCAAAAGCGCCCCATCACTCTCCCCCCACCACCTATCCACAATCATCGGCAAAAACAAAAATTCCACCGGACTAACTTTCCTATGACTAAAAACCTGATGAAGTTCTCCCTTCGTATGTTCCAACAATGTCAAACTTCTCAACCTCGTGAATCGCTCACAGAGATGAAGCCATTGTACATCGGTCGGCTTTGATTCGGAAGATTTTAAGGCGTCGTTGATCCATTTTGGAGTGGGGAATGAGGCGGAGGAGAGAGCGTCGGAGGAGGTGGAGGAGCGGAGCCAGAGGAAAATCGTGAAATAGGTTGTGTAGCCTTTTCCGCGGTCGAGTTCGGTCATTTGCTGTTTTTGTTGACGGGCTTGCATCAGTTTTTTTTTCGAGCACGAGTAATTTGGGAGGAATGGAAAGGGAGTGGAGGGGAGGGAAGGTACGAACGGAGAACGTTCCCTTTGGGGCGTCGGAGAATTCTTCTTCGAGTCCCACGCCATATAGGTTGAATTCTGATTTGAGGGCTTTCGTTTTTTCTGAAGAGAGTTCGATTGCAGAATCAGCGACGTAGCCCACCCGGAGAACGAGGAGTAAAAGTGGACGACTTACCCTCCGCCTTCAATTCGACTCCCTGTTGGATTTTAGCAAACATCAATTGCTCCTCCTCCAATTCCAAATCTTCATAGCTGTCGCCGCATTCCAATAGCACGATCAGCGACGTACTCCTTTTGCTCTCGCATAGAAAGCTAGTAAGAGTCGACTTACATGACCGCCTCCAATTGTATTCCTCTAAAATACTCCCTATCATCCTCATCAAGTTGTCTCGCAGTTTTCTTCGTCCCTTCTCCTTTCTCGAACACCCAATTAACTCCTTTATCATCTTTATACGTAATCTCGCCCGTCATGAACCTGCGCCCACACACCAAGACCGCACAGTATCAGCGTTTCCCCTCTACCATCTCCAATCCCACCACCCAAAACTAGATCAAGAAGGAGGACTCACCGAAAGATGGAAGTACTCCTCTGTTTCCCATCCACACAAACTAATACTTTTACCCCACCTTTTTCGGGATCTGGAGGGAGCTCGTTGAAGACTAGTGGGGGTACGTAGAAATTTGAGAAAAAGGAGTGTATTAGAGATTGGGCTCGGAGAGGTTGCCACTGTGGAGATGGAACGAGGAATGATTAGAGAGTTGGGCAAAGGAGACGGGGAAGAAGGAGGGGAGAGGAAGACGAACGACGGCATCGCGTTGGTAGGAGGGGTTGAGTTCGATCACGTCTTGCTGGAGTAAATCTGGACGTGCACATTGGAATGACTATAATCAGAAAAGTGTGAAGACCGAACGGGTGAAAGTTGGACTAACCGAAGAGCTCTAACCACCAAACAAACGAACTATCAGCAGCCATCGTCTCCACCCTGCCCCAATTCTCCTTCCACTCACCTCCAATAGTAATAATTTTCCTCCTAGGATCCTTCAACCTACTCTTCTGAAAAGCTCCACCAATTTTCTTCGCTCTACTCTTCCTCTGAGTCTTCACCGGCTGCCGTGGTTCCGTTTCCGTTTCCGTTTCCATTTGTATTTGTGTTTGTGGTTGAGTCGCCTGAGCCAAAGGAACTTCCTCCTCCCCTTCTGAATCCGAGTCTGCTCCTGAACCAGTGTAGAAAGGATCGTTATCGTCTGAGTAGGCATCGTCGTCGTCTGGTTCTGATGGCTGCTCCTCCGCTTTGACTGTATGAGCTTTGGGAGGGGGAGGTGGGAGACGGGAGGTTGAAGCTGCTGGTGGATGATATATTGGGATGGGTATGATTGGCTTGATGTCTTGCGAGAATGAAAAGTCCATCGTGGCGGCTTTGGGAGTGAATTGTACGCTGGGCTGTCCAGGCAAACACATCCAAAACAAGTTAGAACCGCAGCTTCATCTCCCTTGACGGAGGTACGTCTGACGTGTCGTACCACCCATCGCCTGTCGCTCACTTGATCCCTCGCACCCAAAGACCGCTGCCTGAGTCAAAAGGCATCATGAAGGCCTACTTAACCGTTCTATCCTTGGCCACTCTGTGCCTCTCCGCGCCCCGCCCCTCTCTGTATCTCTCCTCCACTCCCGCGTCGTCCCAAATCTCTCTCACAGCGCCCCAAGCGAACGCAGTAATCGCTCACCATCTCGGCGTATCTCAGTATGAACAACTACCCACCGGTCATGATACTACTTGGCAAGCAGCTTTAGGAGCTGATGCCGGTAAATGGGGAGGAGGTGCGGGCCCGAAGATGGTCGTCATCCTTGAATGTGGGAATGAGGGTTGTGATCGTTAGTCTGCTTTCCCTTCCTGCCAATTCCATTTACTGATACAGATTTGATACCACCAGAGTTGATTCCTGAATCATTTGGATCACCATTCCTACTCCCTTCGTTGCCGATTAGGTCCTGGACCTCCCTCCTCACTCTCCATCTTCACCGTCTCGCTGGTTCATTAGGTCTCGACACTACAAACCCAACTTTGGTCTGGGGTCTCGATTCACTCGTTAATGGTTTGAAGAGTATTCACGGCTGGATGGGTTGGGTGGGCAACGAACTCGGTAACGCTATCGGTTGGGATCAACTCGCTGTACATATCTCCCTCCTTGTCTTTTCCATCACGATTAGAGAGCTGATAATGATTGGGATCGAGCAGAAGAACTTCAAAACCGCCGTCGAGCCAACTCGAACGAACTACGGGATTCT
>JASZXU010000960.1:0-10668 GCA_035521515.1 Phenoliferia sp. Uapishka_3
GAGGGGTATGAAGGGCGCGTTGTTTGAGCTGATTGGCGATGTCTGAGATGAAAGGAATGAGAGTAGGCTCGAGAGTGTTGGTGCTTGCGTGAATGTCGACATCGATATGTAAGCGCGAGTCCTCGGAAACCTTGTCCGTGTGGCTGTACTCAGCCCAGACCGACATGCCCGGGAGGTTGAACTGGTCGTAAGAAGCTTCGAGCGGAGCCTTTCCGATACGGAAAGGAGTGCTACTGGCATCCATGGAAAAGCCACGGATGTGTGGGGGACGAGATCCTTTTCCTTTCGAGGCCGACAGCGGCCGTTCAGAACGTGGAGGCAAGGAGGTCTTCGAGTGCATGCGTATGCGCCCGCTTTTGAACTCGAAGGTCGCCTGTGCCCCTCGACAGCCATCAGAGGACTGCGACTCGGCTGTTAAGAGTGGCGGCGTTTCGCGAAGTGTGTCGCTGTGGGCCGGTAGCGGAACGAGGGTAGGGTCTACGGCGGAGTGCTGAGGTGCGAACTTGGCGAATCGTTCGTGGCTCAGAGAGAAAACGTCGACAAGAGAGAAGGCGTATGCGACTGCCGTAGGGTCGAAGTCAATCTCGATGCCAACGACGGCTGAGTGGACGAGCGCAGGTCCACTTGCTGGCGATCTCAGCTTGCACGACATTTCTGGGAAGCGAACCCGGTTCTTGTTCGCCTCGTAGGTAGATCCATCGTAGTCTTCTTTTCTCCCTTGATCAAAGTCGGAGACGAATTGCAACGCCAGGGCGCTCACGGCGGCAAAGCCGGCGCTGCCTTTCCGGGTCGAAAATTTAACGGTGTCGATGGTGACCAGGAACGCGGGCCTTGATTGTGCTGACTTGCCGCGCCGTAGCTGATGAGTTGGAGCAGGGATTCCATCATCGGCAAGTGGAATGGCGATCCCGATTCTGTTGGCTTCGAGCGATATAACGCAAGTCGTGAGCCACGATGTCGCCTTGGACTCGGCCTGCTTGTCCGACATTTCGAGAGACTGGATGACACGTTCTCTGATGGCCTCTACTTCCAGCCGACGGACGGTGCGTCTGAGCTTGACTTCCTCCTGGAAGTGATCGATGAGGTCGCCGAGAGCTTCAACGGCGGACGGCTGCATAACCGCGTTGACGCGAGGCAGGCGTACGTGCAGATGAGGCGTCTTGTCGTCGCCATAGACTGATTCGGCAGGGAGGTCAGGAAGGCGGATCGGTGTGTTGCTGACCGAAAGATCGAGCCTGAAGAAGGCGAGACGGTAGCGAGGGTCGGCAGGGAGCAGTACACCGGCGGCGTCTCGAGGAACGCGCTGGGACAGCGATAACACGAGACGCTGCACGGAAGCTTGCCAATGAAGAGTTTGGCGTGACTCGGCGTCGGACGATCTGGCGAGGCCTTCGATACTAGCAGCCTCTATCCACTGAGTTGCCTGCGGACCTTCGAGGCCGATTTTCAAGCCGAGGAGAGCCATTCGCGCTTCCCACTCGATGGGGTGCGCCTCTGAGGCCACTGGCACCGTTTGCGACTTTGAAGGCGCTGGCGAAGCTTCGCTTGCAGAGTCGGCCAGGCGGGCTCGTTTCGTTCGTACGAGACTCAGGAGCTGGTCAATGTCGGTACCGAATCGCCCCTGGACCAACAGTAGATTGTCGATGGTAGAAACCGTGAGCTTGAGAGAGATGGGGTCGATGGTGGTAAGAAGAGTGATGTGGCGACAGGGTAGGCCGTCGAGTCGGACCTTGAGCCGAATGGCGGGGAGATCAAAGTCCGTTGATGATGCGGGAAGTATTCCTCCGCTTTCTCCATCAGCGTTCGTGGCGACAAACCGAACCGACTGAAGACCAACATGAACTCCCGCGTCGATGGGTCCGAGCATCCTGCCGTTTTGCGGGCCATCGTCGGTTGTTGTCGCGTGAGCCGAAAGATCCTGAATGGAGAAGCCCATTTTGAGGGTGGGGATGGCTTGAAGTTCGATGGCAACGAGAGCGATAGCGACTTGAACGTTGACATGGCGTTTTGCTAGGAAAAGGTCCATTATCGACGGAGACGAATCGCTGGTGTCCTGTCGCCGACCGAGTTCCGCAGTGGCCTGCACTTCCTCAATCCCGTCACGAAGCTCCGTCAGGAGTGAATCGTAAGTCGGGAGATTCTCGCTCCTCCATGTCTCAACAAACTCGTACAGGCGGATCGCATCCCGCGGTACCGTGAGACGAAGGGCACGGCCGCCTAGAATCACCTGGTGATTCTAGGAGTTAGCTAATGCTCCATGATACAAGAGACGGTAGATGAACAAGGATCGTACCCTGAGGGAGGGGACTTCGTTCATAGGTTTGCCGGTCCAGGGATGTGATCCCACAGCGTCCGCAAGGAGTGAGAACTGATCTACTTCCGTGGACAGCAATAGCTCCTCGTGAAGGGCAGTAACCTCCGTAAGCGCTACAAGAGTGTTACCAATGGTGAATCCTCCGTTCGCGTTCATTTGGTGAGAAACTGGTCTGCTGTTCCGCGAAACAGTCGGCTCGACCAGCATTGATAACGTGGCGCTAGTGTCGCCGAGGATTGCTTTGGCTTCAAGATTATCGGCTAGAGCTTTGACTCCCAGTCGTCGTATCCCAAAGGAAAAAACGATAAGGAGGCTTGGAATGGAGGAAACTGATTCGGGGGAGGTTGAAACGGGTGCGGCGGAAAGGAAGGGAGCTTCGTTCTGGCGGAAGAGCTGAATTTTGCGCTCGAACGTACGGCGCACGCCAATAATGTGGCGGATCAGGAGGAGAAGGTCTCGGTCGACGTGAGCGTCGATTTGGTGTACAGTAGCTCTCCCTCGAATGCGTACATTGGCTTCTTGGTGCACGCTGCCGCTCGATTCGACGAAAGCCTCGACGGGTCCGATCGACAGGTAATTGGCGGATTCGCGTCCATCTGATAGATAGGCGTCGAATCGGCCTGCACGCCACTCGAAAGATGCAGGCTTGCTCCAGGAGGGCTCGGCGGAGATGGTCGTAAAGTCATTTTCCGCATAAACGCGTCTTGAAGCGCCGTAGAGTGTCGAGAGGAAAGGAGACTGGCTTAGGTCATCCGCATCAATTTCCCAGCTTCTCCAACGCCCTAAAATGTCCACGACGTCTCCGAATATATCGATGGGGTCAGGCCAATCCTTCGACTCCTGCAGAACGCGCTCGGTATCCAGCCCAGTCGCTCGGAGACAGTGACGCAAGTGGTGCAGGATTTTCCAGCCGTCGTCGGACCGAAGATTCTTCGAGCTTTCGACCAGGTACGATACACGGTTGAGGAAAATCGGGAACGACGTGATTGACGACTCTTCGGAGGTTCGCACGATGGCCCAAACAAGGTGTTGCGTAAGGAGCTTCCGCTCGGCATGTCGGTCTCGAAGGGAACCCGCAACGTCCTGGACTACTCGCCACGACCAAATCGATCCAATCACGAGCTCGGCCGCCTCGTCCACGAAATCCAGCCGCGACGCACCGCCCGTCAGCGCGACCAAGCTATGAGCGGCACTAAAGTCGAGCTGGATTTCGCATTTAGCAATGTTGTAGTCCAGGGCCGTCGGTTGCGTGCGGGCGGGAGTTGTCGGTAAATTGTGGCTTAGGCGAGGCGACGGATGAAGGTCGCTGGGCGCCTGCCTCGGGGGATGCAAAACTTGCAGCCGGAGTCCATGCGAGCTTCCTAGTAGTTTTTTTTCGACAACGACTGGCGAAATGGCCGTCAGAGGAGGGCTTTCAGATCCGAAGCCGTCCAGAGTTTGCGAATAGGCGATCGCAATGCCGTCGATTGTGAGACGAACAGTGCAAAGAACGGTGGAGGTTGCGTGGGGGTCGTCTTCTTTTCCAGGACGAATGGAAATTGTATCCTCTGGTCTGAGGACGTCTTGAATGGCTTCGAGCTCAAAGGACGGAATGGAGGCTCGAAAGTCGAGGCTGGTGAACCGGATAGCCGGGATGGAGTCGTGAGAGCTGACGTATTCGTCCATGAGGTCGTCAAGGAGATGCTCAAGATCATGTTCCTGAGCCTCAATAGCTGTTAGAAATTTCTGAAGAATGAAAACAAGGGTCAAGACGTACGACTGGAAACCCGTTCAGAACATCGGCTCCGACTTGAACAGCGACAGGTGTGAGGACGACTCGAATCGGTCGCCGACACGAAACATCGATAGCGGTTCGGCTATGTGGTTTCAGCTGTGTCGGTGCCGCGAATTCGGCCAGCCGGGCTTTCATAGAGGGTAGGTGTTTCGGTCGAGTGGCTTCCTCCGCTTCTGCTCTCGCCGTGCCAGCAGCCTAAGAACAGTTTCCTTGTCAACTTGTTACTCACGAAGTCAGCCGGGACATAAACTGACAGCTGGTAAGCGCCGGAACGTGGGTCGGTCCAGAAAAGTAGACTCGGGCGCTCGACGGCAAAGCTGAAGAATAGAGCCATAGGCGCTGAAACGATCTCCAGGCTCAGACCTTCCCGGTAAGCGTTGATACGTAGTTGCATAATCATCTGTGTGTATGTTAGTAAAAGTCCTGTGAGCGCAAGGTTTCAAAACCTACCTTCGGAGGTGTCGCTATCGTCTCCGGACGAATCGTTGGAGCTTGTGTCGCTCTCGTCCGAATCAGAGTCTTCTTCGAGTCGAGTCCCTGCCCACCTATGCGAGCCTAGGGAATTTGATCTGGATCGAACAGGGTTAGTCAAAGACTGCGCCGACTGAAACAGAGATAGCACTGACCGTTGCTGAGAGCGTCCGGGTCGTAGGCGATGACTTGACGCATGCGATTCGTTCTCGACTGTGCTGACAGGAGTAAGCAAGCATTCAATTGAATTGCTGAACGATTATCAATACTGACCATCCTCATCATGGACTGGATTTGCAAGTGCTGGAATGAAAAGGCTGCCGACATGCGACGATTCTGCACGAAGATGCAAATCAATCAAGAGCTCCAAGCCCGTTTCGAGACATTGACCACTCACTTCCCAGTCCACCTCCATAAATAAAGGGACAGCGCCTAGTCGGAGCATCTTGTTTCGAAATGAAAGCAAGTTGCTCCTCGCTCCTAGCCTCCCATCCATCCTTCGAGAGGCCCACGACAAGAGACAAATCTGCTTCGAGGGACGCGACCTCCATCCATGGTGCAGCTCGTCCAAAAAGAGGAGCCAGGAACCGAATGAACAGTACTGGAACTTCGATACTGATATGCTGGAGGAAAGATCGGCTTGCGAGGTCGTCGAATCGGATAGCAACGCCATCCGGCAGGGCGAGTTGTACCGCTGTGCCTTGACCCCGAACTGCCAAATCAACAGCGGCAAGGTTGACGGTGAGGAAAGTAGCATCAGGGTCGAGTTGAAGAGCAAAGTCTGCTGGAAGGCTATTGTCTGTGTCGACGAAATTGGTTCCGAGAGCGTTCGCCATTCTTCCACAGGCGACGAGGAACGAGGGAGGTATGCTGCCGACGATACTTCCCAGATAGATGGACCAGATGCACATGTACGTCGCAGTGCGGGGCTGAGGACCAAAAAGTCGATTGGCTGTTATCTCGAGACCTGCCGCGGAAAGAAAAAACCCTCCATTCAGCATGCGACGCTCCCGATGAGTGAAAGGGCTGTTATTACCTTGTACGCGCACACTATCCGGCAGCTCGGACGCTGAGGCGAATCCTTCCTTGATGAGAGCGGCCGAGTCCGAAGCCTCGATAACTTTGAAAGGTTCGAGATTCACAGACATTTCTAAGCGTGCAAGATTCCAAGTCAGCCCAGGGAAACGAGTGATAAGGAAGGAGAGACGGACCCATGAAGAAGTCGTGATTGCGAAGATCAACCAAGAGCGACGGCAACACCAACACAACAGCGGAACGGCAATCATAGAGCTCTGCGACAAATTAACTCTCAACGAGTTTCCTGCCATCCTCCAATCTTGAGAGCTCACCTTGAGGGAATAGCATAAGACCGTTTTGTAGATCCAGAGTTAGAGCGATTTCAAAGACGTCAGACTGTGGGAGGGTTCTCATCAGTGCGAGCTACGAAACTAGAGTACGCCAGGAGAGGTGTCCTTACAGCTCCAGGACGATACTTCAGCTCCAAAGGATCTCCTTGAAGATCTCGCTCATGTCGATGGCGATACTCTTCGAGGGTGACAAAGTGCGTGAATGTTCCAAAGTAATTATCCTTGAGCTGCGAGAAGAGGTGGGTTAAAAAAAAACGTGTAGGGCAACAAAGGCTCAGGACTGACATTGAACATATGTCGGACCATCCAACCCATTGTGTTGAAAACGACATCTTGACACTGTCCACTTGATCTTCAGCAGTCGACTCCGAAGCGACTTTGAAATTAACAATCGCACCTTCACGGCCAGCACAAGTCGTTCCACATTCTGCGGGTTCGCATTGGAGTAGAAGCGGTAATCTCCATCAATGATGAGCTCAGGAGTGGTGGCGAAGGTCCTCGTGTTGTCTGTCAGGAAGGCGTTGTGCGTATTCCAGTCGGGTAGCGACATTGACAGCACAAGGCTTGACAGCTGAAGGTTGCTGGGTGAGCAGGAGCGCTTTGCTGATTGTGAAGAACGGCTCACCACCACTTTGAAGTCGACGGTCGAGGATTCCATCCTATAATGATCCGAAGGAATTGAGACCTGAGCGACGAGACGAGGGCCACGAACGATCAACAGGGCTGCAGCATTCTCAAATCAGCTTTCATACTACATAGGCGAGCCGAAAATACATACAATTATCCTCCAGAGTCGAAGGGTTGTTGATAATATTGTGATCGTTGACAAACAGCCTCAAGGTATAATCGCTAAGAGTGAGGTTGAACTCGTACACGAACGGTACAAAATGCTCGTAATTTCCTGGCGGGCCAGATGTCCAGTCTTTCGCAATGTCGGAGATGAGGGTGACGTGATCTCGGAGGAGGGAGATGTCGGGTTTGGCCATGGAGACGTCGACACACCAGGTTCGAAGAGCATCCCATGCCAGTGGGGAGGGAAGACCGCAGTGGACCTTTTCAAAAAGCTCTGTCAGTCTTACGAGAAAAAAAAACCGCTTAAGGACTGCAAGACTCACACGACAAGTTTCGGCTTTCAAGAAAGTAGCGTAATTCACGCTCGAGTTGATGCTTACTTCATCCAAGTGCAACTCGACGAGGGTGTCGAATCCAGCCGACGTAGCCACCATCGGAAGTACGTAAGACATTGTCGAGTTCGGTCCCAGCGAGACGTCGAGCCAACCATAAGGTCTGACCATATTCGCCTCTCCGAACGCCGTCGCTTCCAAGCCGTCGTATTTCCAGTCCTATAACGACAAGCTTGATTAGCCTGACTTGGTTGAAAAGCGCTCTTCAAATGAAAGTGCCCACCTTCGATACTTCTCTGGTAGGTATCCTCAAAGTAGCTCCTTCACTAAACTCGATGAACACCTTCAAAGCCGTATGCATCCTCTCATCCCCCGGTTTCAACCTCGTCGTCGCAGACTGATCAAAGAAAGTCGCCGGTGTGAACGCATTCTGAATCTCCGACCTTCATCCAATGTAGTCAGCGATCAGCACTCCTTTCACCAACCTCATTGAAACCAAAACTCCACCAAACTCACCTTTGACGATCCGCCCAAGGCCCATAAGTAATAACGCCACCCTTCACCACAAGATCCACTCCCCACTCGGGACTCAAATCCCCATTCCCAATATCACAAGTTTCCAGCCCCGCAAATCCCGTAACAACTCTCGGTACTTTCGGCACCTTCCCAGCCGTATCACAATAATACGTCAACTCCAGCTCCGGACTAGCGAGCAAAGTAGTAACTTTGGCGTATTCAACTTGGTGCGCTGGGAGTGCTCCGGTCGTTTCGTCGACGTTTGTTTGGTACCGAGGGAGACCTTGCCAGGCCCAGGAAGAGGAGGAGGGAGCTGGTGTGGAAGGGGGTTTGGGAGAGGTGAAGAGACTTTTTTTTAGTTGGGGGATACCGCGTAGGAGATGGTGGAAGGAGAGGATGGAGGCGAAGAGAGGGGGACGTTGCAGGAAGTCTTCGAGATTGAAGTTGCTGGGAAGTAGAGAGAGGAGATTTAGGGAGTGGGGCAGATAGGAGGAGAAGATCTTTTGGAAGGAGCAGCTCACGGGTTTGTTTGGAGCTTTTCGAGGACTTTCTCGCCGTGAGAAGTCATCGGACCTTTGTAGTCCGGGTTCGTACGAAACACGATTTTGGGTTGATCGAAAGTAAACCGATAAACTTGTTTATAATGATCGAACTGAGATCTCGACTGTTCTCCAGAACTCCATCAGTACTCTTTCCTCTACCACCCCACCATCAACAAAGATCAACAACTCACCTTAACAGCCGCATAACTTCCCGAAACTTTCTCAAACCCCGCAATCAAGATATTACTCGTACTCGGGTTCCCCAAAATAATACTCCCAACTCTACAATGAATCTCAATCGGCAATGCCTCCCTCAACCAATCCGTTGGAACTTTTCTCGGCTTAACCGCTTGTTCCTCGGCAACGGCTTGTTCGACTGACATGACTGTTTCGTCTTCGGAGATTTCCCGCTTTCGATCACGATCTTGTTCTGAGGAGAGACGAGTGGTTTCTTGTTCGGAGAGGGTGGAGCCGAGAGGATCTGGGATGCCGAGGGAGGAGAGAATGTCGTCGTAGGCTGGGGTGCGGTTGTAGAGAAACCATTCGGCGCCGGTCAAGGTTACTGTGAGTCGGCAGGGGAGACGGGATTCTGCGATGAGGAGAGATGGTGAGTTGACATTTTTTTGTGAGAGCGCTCGCCACGGAGGGAGGACGGAGGCTAACCAGATGGACGGTCTTCCTCTGACCTCACTCTCCATTTCCAATATCGCCAAGTGATCCTTCCTGCACTCGCAAGCAAGAAATCATTAGTAAAAAAAACTTTCGCGCCACCAGGCGACTACGAAAAGAAATAGAGAGAACGCACCCTCCACGATCCTCAGACTCTGATTCCTACTAATATACCTCAAATCGCTAAACACAATCTTCCCACCCAACAGCGTAAACTGCATACTTCCCACTTCAAAATACGCATGATTACTTTTCCAGAGTATCAATCGAAGAATCGAGGCGACGATTAGGCCGAGGACGCGGGAGAAGTAAAAGAAGTACTGTCGGTTTCAACCCACCAAATACGATTATCAGTCCGTGGATGGGAGGAAGAGAGAGGGAGAAGAACGTACGAAGATGACGAGGACGATTATGACTATTGATTCGACGAGGAAGAGCCAATTGAGAGTTGGAGGACCGGATTGTCGGAGGGAACCGATCGAGTCGAAGTCAGGCATGACGGGGCGTTGTGATGGGTCCAGGGTTCAAGAAGGTTTCGAAGCGAGCTCGAGTTGGGGTTTCAATGTGTCATGGCGAGGTTTCTGTCGGGCCACACGACGCAACGAAGTCAGCTCAGCTCAGCGCGCGGTAGAGCTCCCTTCCGAATTTTATGCCACCCCCATCCTCCTCTCCTACGATACGATCCCAGGGTAGCACTTTTGCTATGTACTTGAGTAGCTCCGCTCCAGCCCCTCGAGGTACGAGCAGCGGCAGCCGGAGAGAAGTACGCTCTGGTTAATCGGACCATCCATCTGGTCTCGACGAAATACAAGACTCGCTCTCTCCAGCTAAGCAGCTGAGCAGCCATCCTCCCTGAGCTCCCTATGACCATCCTCCGTTCCCCCTTTCGCTCGCGTGCGGACCACCATCCCTCACTCTGGCACCCACCCGTCCCGGCTGCCTTTCCATTACCTCGATGAACCTCCCGAACTTATTTCGTGCCTACTCCGACTGCTTTTGTCGCCCGCGCCATGCCACAGTGCGTTCCGTCCCGTTTCCTGCGTTGCGCAGCAGTAGCCCTTTCGGATTCGCGAATACTTACAGGGGTTGCTTCTTGCTGTGGGGGATCGAGGTAGATGGGGTTGGAGGAGGAGAAGGTGGCGATCCGATGCGTTGAGGAGAAGCGGAGGAGAGGTGAGAAGTTGACCCTGAGTAGGTGCAGGTGCAAAGGAGCACATCGGACGGGAGGATGAGCGGGGTTGTTCGAAAATTTGGAGTCGAGGGTCAGCTTTTGGCTTTTGTGGAATAGCTTTTCTGTTAGGATTCTTCCTTACCTGGGAGAGAGGGTAAAGGTCGAATGGAGTTTGTGTTGACAAGTCCGCGGAATAAGGCCGACGAGATGTGGTAACTGGTTCCGGCACTGCTTTTCTGGATGCTCGCACTTTCTGGCCTCAGTTTTCAGGGTAGGATGAATCGTACCGTACATCCTGCCAATTCTGTATCTACGCCATTGATTGCATGCAACAAAGTTGTCGGGGATGTGGGCCCCTGAGTGGAGTTGTGGCTTTCTCAGCCAAGTCTCAGCTGTGCCTTTTCAAGCGAGTCGCGTCAGTCATCAAGTGCACATTCATCCGTAATTTCAATCGTAATATGATACTGGGTGAGTCAAGGTGAGTACTTAGCAGCCACCAAATTCCTCCTGCCTTCGCACAGAGTCAAGAAGACCTCGCGCCTCCCCCCAAGCGAAATAAACGGAACACTCGCTAAACGAATCAACCGACTCCCCTCTCCTTCTCTTCCTCGTGAAAACGTACCATCCTTCCAAATCCCTCTCTCCCCATTCGTCGAGCCCCCAATCCCATTTTTGAGAACTTCCCAGAATCTCCCTCCGGAAAATCATCCTCCCTCAAGC
>JASZXU010000961.1:0-11701 GCA_035521515.1 Phenoliferia sp. Uapishka_3
CTCTCCCGTCCCCACCCGCCCAGCTTCGACTTCGACTGCGTTCTCCGTGACCTGGACCCCCGCTCCGCAACTTCCGATACCCCCAAACGCCTATTACAATTAGAGCCTCAAATCCCACCACTGCGCCAATCGTAAAGCCTATGGTCTCCCACATGATGGGTCCACCGAGGGTGGTCTCTTGACATGACTCGGGCGCCCGAGGAAGGAGTTTGTGCGACGAGGGGGAGTTTGGAAGGGATTTGGCATCTCGGGAGGGAATAGATGAGCCTGTGAAAAGAATTGAGCGGCGTCTGAAGTCGAGTGAGATGGAGAGGAGACATGCAAGGCGGTCAGACCCTCGAAACGCTGTGGATGAGTCAGTGGAGATATGACGCGAACGTACTTTTTGGGTCTGTCGTTCATTCTGCGGTGTAATAGGTATCAGCTGAGATGGCTCTGGCAGGGGTGTGCGACGTACGGATGAAAAGTGCTTGGTTCAGGAGACGGACGAAGACGAAACTTTGAATCTCCGCGGCGTCAAACTCGAAGGGACAGGAGCTGCTTCGACTTGGTTTGGCTCAAGTGAGTGTGAATAAGTGGTATAAGCTCAATCCAAGCTTATGGACGTACCTTTAAAAGGTTACGAGAGTCTCGTACAGGTCTCAAAAATAATAATTAGCCAGGTTGCGCGCGGCGCGGCGGCGCCCAGGGTGTTATCGTATTCCGCTGAAAAAGTACAATAATGCGAAGCACAATATACAAAAAAAGGATAAGACCCTACGAATCCAACCGTTAACAGATCATTCAATCTCGGTTCTTGGGCCTGTCTTCAAGGTTGGAGACTCTCGACGAAAGGAAAATTTGTGCTTTGATAATCCTTGAAACGCCGCTGGCATCTTCATCTTACTTGGAATATCGTGTAGTAGTTCTATGTTCGTAACCGTTTACAAGCCCTCTTGAACCAAGCAATACAAGTGTGAACATCATCTTGGGTGGCGGATGGTGCAAAAGTGTGCAAGAACGCGTCGCAGACGTGGTTGACCGAAAGGCGCAACCAACCAATATAAGCTTATTCCGTTTGCATCAAAGGGTGTAAGCTAAGTGTCATTGTACTCGAACTACCCAGCCACAGCTCGAAAGTTGGAACGTATCACGTCATGTCGAAAGGCAAGATCTTCTCGATGGGAAAAGTAGATTTTTCGCAAACTGCTCCCAGAGTGTGATTTTGGAAGTCCATACATTGTTTCAATCTGAATGACTGGTTTTTATCTGGGAACATCCTAATGCTACAAGCTCGAAGACTAAACAGAGTAAAGATTGTGGGTTGTAGGGCTACAGGGTTTCCAGACTATACAAGTGTCTTTTAAAGAGTGTTCATCTACTATGCGTACAACATGTGAGTTTGTGCTGGTGCCATGTTCCCATGCTCAGATCTCCCTCGACACCCTAACTTTGTTTGCGAAGATAGATGCCCTTCTGAGTGCGGCGTCCCTGGCGATCATCTGCTCGCGTTTCGCCTTCGAGATGAGTCGAGGCACGACAGCGCGGAAAGTCACTGCCATTTCGTGAGGAACAGATGCGTTCAATTGCTCCACATCGAAGGCGAGCGTCCTTCGGGAGAGCGAGGCTGAGGAGACTTTCGAGGAAGATGGAATGGCGGAAGCGCTGCTGTTACATAGTAGATGTGAGTATTTGTTGCACGCTTTGCTTATTTCGAGTAAGACTTACGAAGAGATGCTGCCGGAAGTGGAGGGGCTTGAAGAGATCGATGCTGGAGGGGTGGCGATTTTCGAGGAGCTTGTCGGAGGAGAGCTAGCCGAAGACATTTTGCCACCGTATACGACAGAGACCGAGATGGCGCTCGATAAAGTAGACCTGATCAAACAGACATCAGAAAGGTGTGGCATGGCAGCAAATGAGCGAAGAGGACTCACGCGGCGGTGAAAGCCTGGAACTCGGCCAGTCCCACAGAAGATGATGCAGAACCAACTGCGGTTACTTTGAATACGATGGAAGTTGTTGTGACGGACGTGCCCAGATTAAATGTGGTTGCTGATCCTGCGTTTACTAGACTGGGAAGGGTAGCGACCCCGCCATCACTGAAAGTGACGGTAGCTCCTGTGATCCAGTCGTTGAGGTTGGGACGCTAAGGATGAGATGTAAGCACAAGAACGTGTGAAGAGGCTGTTGTACGTACGTCGAAAATAACAAGTGAGTTCAGAGTGACTGGGGACGCCCAGGTGAGAGTGAAAGTCGTGCCGAGTTTACCTCCCTTTGAAGCCCATTCATCGTAAGGATCCCCGGAGCTGTATCCGTCGAGGAGATTGTCTATCGCCTTGTAGGCGGCTTGCTGCGATGCTGAAGAAGTCGCTGAGACCGTGGCGTCTGCGAAATATTTGATGAGCACCGGCTACAAGATATTAGACATTATTACTCACAGCGAGCCCAGTTTACGGCGCCGACACCTGAAGCGGTCGATCTGAATAAAAGAAGAAATCAGCTTGGTGTTCCGAATGCGAAAGGGATAAGACCGTACGATGAGGCCAGCCCGTAGACCATAATCTCCGACAAACCAACGCTTGCTGTTTGTGAGCTGACAGAAGTCACTCGGAATACGATGGAAGTTGTAGATCGAGCGGCGAAGGTGATCGGCAATGCAGTCCCGGTGTTGGGCAGCGCTGGGACTTGTACAACTGAGCCATCCGAGAATGTGAGGGTACCGCCCATGACCTAGTCAAAATCATTAGCACTCGGGAATGCTGAAAAGAGAGATGAAGTTCTCACTCGGTCTTCTACGTTCGGCCTGTCGAACAGGATGACTTTGGCGACCGACACTGCCGATGACCAGCTGAGGGTCAAAGTGGCGCCAACACCCTCGTGGTCAGATTCCCATTCAGTAGTCTGATCACCACTTCCGTTGTCCAGGTAGCCACCAACAATACCATCGATGGCTCGAGCGGCCGGCGAGTCGTCGGCGGAGCTCCACGAAGACGCCGTTACGGTGGCGCTGAAGGCGAGGTTGATGGTTGAGAATGGGCCAGTGGGTACCGAGGCGCTTGACGAAGAAGTCGAAGATGGCGAAGAAGAGGACGCAGGCAGTAAGCTGGATGTGGTACTACTGGAAGTCTTGATCGACGAAGACGAAATGGGGATACTGGATGCCGACGTCGAGGCGACGATTGAGGACGAGCTGGCTACCTTGACGATTGACGATGAAGACGAGATTGCGGAGGAGGACGAGCTGACGGAGGAAGGGCTGAAGGAGGAGCTCGAAGCCAAAGGAGCGGAGCTGGAAGATGGAATAGCGGAGCTCGAAGAGGGAATAGCGGAGGAGGAAGAGAAGGTGGGAGAGGACGAAATAGCGGAGGAACTGGCTGAGGCCGAGGGTGCAATAGCTGAAGATGAGGATGGGATGTAGGCAGATGAGGACGAAATGGTGGAAGATGAAGCCGCAATTGCCGAGCTGGCCGACACGGAGGCGCTGGCGGAGGAGCTTGCGTAGGAGCTGGCCGACAAGCTGGCGGAAGATGACGCAATGGCAGGTCTACATATCCCAAGCATGGTTAGTTGGTTCATCTGGTCTTGAGACAGAGTTTAGAATGCGTACGCGGCACCGTAGACTTGAATCTCGCTGAGTCCCGCATTCGTCGTGTAAGCACTAAAGCAGGGCGGTCGTAAGCCTCCCGATCCTTTGCAATCGTTCTAGATAGGAGAAGAATATGCTCACCTGACGGAGGTGCAGGTCCATGTAAGAGTTGATGTGGAAACTGCGGGGAAAGAGACCATTGTCGCCGATCCATCGTTGTTCATGTTGCCAAAAGTCTTTACGACGCCACCGGAGAAAGTAAGGGTGAATCCGGTGCAGTGGTCGTTTGGGTTGGGTCTGCAGGAAGCAATGGAGAATCAATATCGAAGAGGCGAGAATGGATGAAAAAAGCTCCTCTTACCGGTCGTACAGCACAACCTGGCCGATGCTAGTCGCCTGACTCCAAGTCAACGTCAGCCAAGCTCCCACTCCCTGCCCATTCGAGCTCCACTCTGCCGTGTCGTTACCGACATCGGTACCCGCCGAGTTGATGACATATCCACCGAGAACTCCATCATTCGCGCGCGTCGAAGGCTGTCCAGTGGCGTCGCTCGAGGAAGTGGTGGTGGCGGCCAGAGCGAGGTCTGCGGAGCCAAATGGGTACGAGGTATAGTTTGATGGGGCAGTAGAAGCGGGAGGCTGGTAAGAGGCAGCTTGCGCTGAGGTCATGAAGATGTCGTTCTGGGCCCCGTCAGCGAAGGACCAGGTAGAGTCGTACATCGGTCGGTGGTAGCTGGAAGAGACGGAGAAAGATTAGTTGTGGCGCGAGGGCTCGGGGAGAGGAAGTGACGAACTTGTCGACCCATTGAACGTTCGAGTAATCGTTGTTGTAGAAGTACTGATTTAAATAGTGTCAGCGAGACAGCTAATTGCTCCACTCGGATGGGCTCACGATTGGGCGCTTTGCTCCCGTCGCGCATCCTCCATTCGGGCAGTAAACTGGGTCGACAAGCGCCGTTTGGATTGGTGTAGCGCCAACAGGCGAGCCAGTGACAGAGCAGCGGAATGGTGCTGGAGGTTCCAATAATCAGATGAGAACTACCAAGACTTGCGAGGAAGTAAAAACTCACTCTGGTAGTAGTTACCGGTTCCGTTTTGTGGTTCCCAGAGCCTACATGGGGGAGTCGGAATCAGCTTCAGGGCGGTTTACAGGGAAGATTGCCAAAATGTACCAAGCACAAATGCAGTAAGCGCCAGAGCAGGCGGGCATCGCAGCAGGAATCTGTTTTCCATTCCAGACGTCAGCGTCGCCTGATTCGGAGAAAATGAAGGTGCCACGCACAGCGAAGTTGGTGTTTCGCTGCAGAACGCATTGTTTCTGTACACTAAATACGGCGAGATTGTCGACCGTAACGGCCTTAATATCCGTCGTGTCGCTAATCGCCAAGGCGCATCCTCCCATGAGGGTTGGGTCGACGGTAGAGGCTGATGGATTTCCTGAATGATATGCGCCGACCTTTTGATCCGAAAAGGAATGATAATGTCAGATGTTCGCTTTGAGAGTAAGGGGAGACGAAGATAGACATACGTTTCCAGGGCACTGGTGACAACAAAAGACAGGGCGTGAGTCTCACAACTTCTTCCTCTTCCAAATGCGAGGGAAAAGAACTCACGGCGACATTATTGTTTGGGTTTCCTCCAATCGTAGTGAAAGCGATGTTGCAGGCAATCTCGAGCATGAGATTTCCTCCGGCCGGAAGTTGTGAAACGGCGCCGTCTGCGGGTGGTGCGGTACGAGTGGGGGAACCTCTGTGAGAGAGGATTGTGTAGATGTCAGCAGACATCCAGCGCTCGGGGTTTAAGCTGATTGCTTGCCTGAACCACCAGTCGTCAAAGGACCACCCAGGACCGAGAGGCGCGAATGGGTCGACGTCGGTGTTCCTTCGGGAAGGATTTGATTGTCAGCCTTCAACTCTGTTGATGGTAGGCCGGAATAGGGTGAGCCTTACATTCCATACCTGAAAAGAAGGGCAGAGACTTTAGTCAGTAGGAGTCGCCGAAAGAAGGAAAAGAGCCAAACGTACATCGAGCTCATCCAAGGAGCTGAAGGTGCGCAAAGTTAAGGTCAGTCACGAAGCTGGCAGCAACGATCTACGATGAGCAGACGACTTACACATGTGAGCAGAAGCTGCTGTTGCCAGGAGCGCATAAGGGAGGAGAGATTTGAGGGAAGGCATAACTGCAAGTCGGGGTCGAACCAGCTGAGCTCAGAGAGGCGGCGGCGTTAAGGGTCGAAAGGTCCCGTCCGAGTGCTGTACTGAAAGGTCGAGATGCTCTGATGTGAGGTAGAGGAGCTCTTGAGGATGGTGTACGAGTGTCTGAAGAAGAAAAATCTCAACACACGGCGCTGAAATATCAAAAGAGCGACTTCACCTGCTTCTCACAATTGCACACCTGTCTAATGTCGCCAAATAGATGCATGAAGAGAAGGTAAGACTGTATTACCATGCAGGTCCAAGTAATCCCAGCTCGTACATCCAGTGGAACCAGACCTTTCTTTTTACCCGGAGCCGACGAGCGCCGAGAAGAGGATCTGAACCACTATCAGGATGCTAATCACCGTTAGAAGTCCTGAATTTGGTCTAATGTCACCGATCACTGACTGCGAAATGTGTGCGTTTCTTTGTACAGCGACGCTGCGTGTGTGATGTGCATCCGAAAGCTCGTCCCTTCGGCGACCTCCACCAGCGGCCGGGATTTGCGTCTGATAGCTTCCGGTGTGTCTTGAAATTTCTTCTGATCGACCTTGGTTCCTTGTGGGAGTTTGCCGCATTGCGAGTCGCTGCGTATATTCTCTACGATCCTTTCGAGCAACGATCCTGTTTATCCCCCCTTACAGAATTATGCCTCCCTTGCGATTTTCCTGCCCGAAATCCCGCATTGTACAGTACTGTGTCCTTCGCGGACTTGAAAGTGGGAATTTTTGCAGGTGGTATTGTCGTCTCCCTTTGTTGAAAACGTCTTTTGATCCTTCATTGCTTTGAAAGGTGACAATAATGCGCTTCGACTGTCGGTCCAGCCCGTGTGCGAAACGTATCAAAGTGCTCGACCCACCGTGTCGCGGTCGTCGTCGAATCTGCAATTTGATGGGGAGGCGTGTCTCTCGTCGACCGCTCGCCCTTGCAGCATGCGAGATGCGGTCCTGTGGGCGCGCTCCCGGCCGCGTGGGACTAGCTACCGACGACAGGCGTTTAAGTGCAGTAGGTCATGGATGGGGCGATTGAATTTGAACGTAGGGCGGGCGAGGTCTTGTGGGGCGGCGGAACGACTGTACGTCGCCAGCGAGAAGCCGAGCCAGAAGCGGTGAAGGAGAGGTCGAACGTGGTAGGAGAAGAAGGCCGAGGGGATATGGTGGCAATGCAAACATTTCCTAATGACTACGCAAGCCTTCGAGGATGTGGTCGTGGTGCAAGGCGTGAGCTGCCGTACTTTGACCTCTTCCACCCTACCTGCGCTCCCGCTGAACTTCAACACGAACGCTTTTTCTGTCCTTCCGCACCGGTTCTTTCTCGTCTGTTTAGGCCTAGTGGGGATCTTCAGTCTTTACTCAATCTCGTCCTACATCAACCCCGCCCCACCACTTTCAACTCCTTCCAAGTCTTCAACCGCCGAACCTCCCGTAGAAATGGCAAAGCAAATGGTCGTACCGGCGTTGGGAAAGCATACTGCTACAATTATCTTCTCACAGTAAGTGGCGCTGCTAGTGAGCTGAAGGCAGAGGCGCGGAGCTGACGACTGTACGACGCGCCTTGCAGTGGATTGGGAGACTCAGCCGCAGGCTGGTAAGCTGTTCTAAGGTGCTTTGAGACGGATTCATGCTTGCTGATGCTTCTGGCGCCCAGGCACCCGTTCGCACAGTCGCTCTCGCGTCGTTTCCAGCACATTAAGTGGATCCTACCAACCGCGTGCGTCTTTCCCTTCCAGCCGCTTTCAAACCTGTAACATCGCATTGAAATTCCATTCGCTGCAGCTCCGTCCAGCCCGTCACCCTCAACGGCGGCTATCCCATGAACTCTTGGTCCGCCTCGCACAGTGCGCACCCTCCAGTCGCGGGCAGCTAACCAATACATTTTCTCACCACAGGTTCGACATCAAATCTCTCGATCCCCCGGGCAAAGGACTCCCTTCCTCCGAAGACGAAGCTGGCATGCTCAAATCCGTCAAGCGCATCTCGGACCTTGTCGCGGCTGAGGTGGATGCTGGAATTCCAGCGGACCGAATTGTCGTCGGTGGATTCAGTCAAGGTAAGATGTTGATGAAGATCGATTTTGGAGAGGTGGGGAAAAGAGCTTGGGTGCTGATTTAGTTTCGGGTGATTCAAGGAGCGGTAATCGCTCTTCTCACGAGTCTTACGATGGAGAGGAAAATTGCCGGAGTCATTAGTTTGAGTGGGTGGTTGGCGTTGAATGAAAAGATTCATATGGTGAGTTTGCTTTGATGAGGCTGGAATAACGCCTTGGAAAGATGCCTGATTACTATCTTATGGCGTCGCGCGAATAGATGCAAACGGAGCACGCAAGTAAATTGCCAGTGTTCTGGGGTCACGGAACGGCAGACGGCGTTGTTAAGTACGCTACTGGATGACTACATGATGTGGGCTTAGGGTGCTGATAGTGCTGTTCTGCAGATACATTTGGGGCCAGATGAGCGTGGAGAAGCTCAAGACGTTGGGATACAAGAACATCGATTTTAACTCTTACCCTGGTCCGGTTTCTTTTTCCCTTCCTATTGGTACCACATGTACTCATTTTCACCACATTATAGGCATGCAACACTCCCTTTGCGACGAGGAGCAATCAGACGTCGAGAACTGGTTACGAAAAGTTCTCCCTTCTTTGTAGTTTCAGGAATGACACATGGACGCCTTCGATCTCATCTGTCCACGCTCGTTACCAGTACGCGGGTATGTAGTCGTCAACGAAGCTTCCATCCTGGTCCCATCCTCCCAAGTTGCATTCAGATTGCACAGGTCCTGTAGCATATGCGTGCTAGGCTGTCTTTTTTTTGCTGATCCCGTAAAAGTAGTAATACCAGCGGCTCTCAGAGACTTCCACGCGGGCCTTTCGCACGCTCCCAGAGCCCTGGGCGTGAGTCACGTCGCCTGATATCTTGTTTGTTTCGATGAATTTCTTCTCTTCTCCCATCCGCACTTCCGCTTCTCCAGAGTTACCTTGGTGGTCTCGAGGATAGATGACCTCACACGGTGAACTAAGTTCACCTTCCGTCGGGAGTTAGCTCGAGTACTCACGCTGACATCCTGCACAGCGGAACCCGGACCGCCGATCAAGTTCTTCCGAAAGGACGTCCCATACTTTGAGTTCAGGTATTCTCACTCAAAACACCCTCCTGGTAGCGTTTGAAAACTGACTTGCCTCTCGTCGCACTCCGCCATTCAGCAACTTTTCTTTCCACGGCATCGAATACGACAGGGAGTACTACAATACAGCCGAGCATTTCTTCCAATCGCGCAAATACACCGTGAGAAGCTTCTTCTCAGACCTTGAACCCACACATTTGGCTGACACCCAGCACAAACGTCAGGGAGACTCACCCACGCCCTCCCACGTCGCCAAGATCCGGGCCATCCACGAACCCCAAGCCGCGCTCATGTTCACCCGCAAGCACCAAAAAGACAAGCGAACAGACTGGTTTGATGTGAACATTCAATTCATGGATCAAGCACTGTACCTCAAGTTCACTCAGCATGAGTCCCTCCGGACGTTGTTGCTTGAGACGGGAGGCCGACAGTTGGTCGAGGACACTCCGCTTGATGCTTTTTGGGGGAATGGAAAAGACGGAATGGGGAGGAATGAGCTGGGGAAGGCGCTGGAACGACTGAGGGAGAGACTGAGGAAGGAGGCGGCGGCGTTTGTGGCACCTGCTGAAGCCGATGGGGCATAACAGTTGTTTCACATCCATATGGAAGGGCCGAACATAATTCCTTACCATTGAATCCCGTTGAGATATTCTAAGCTTACCCAATACAACCTTCCTCGCTAAGAAAGACAAATAACCTCCGATCCAATCTGCGATCCATCCATCTTGTCCTTCCTCGAAGGTCAAATAATCGCGACCACCCCATCCTCCCCAAACGCTCCCTCCAAATTTTCCTTCAAGTCCTCGAACGTAGTCGGTGATCCAGGAGAAGTATCTGGCGAGCTAGGAGAGTCATTCGAAGATCCAGGAGAGCCAGGTGTCTCGTCCCCAGACCCAGGGGATTCCGGGATGTCGGGAGCTGGGATGAGGATGGAAGAGTTTGAATGATTCGGCAGATCGAAGTCCCATGGTCGCGGGACTAGAGCGACTGGGAGTAGCCAAGTTGCGGCTAGGATTACGCCATGGCCTGAGGTGAAGCATGGTGAGGCTCAAAGTTGTTGGAGAGACAACGAGCAAGCGGGGGAGCGCACCTTTATTTTGAGAAGTGATAGCGGACCATTCAAGATCGATATAAGATGACAGATATTTTCTGTAAAGGAATGCAAGCCAAATCAGTGAACTGTAATAGCGCCCGAGCTTTCGAGACAACGCACACAAAAGGAGCGAGCTCAGGTGCTCCACCAGAAATGACGAAAGCTTGAAGGAACTTGAAGAGTGTGTTGGACACGGAATGCACGTGGCCGAGCGTTTCGAGGACGGGAGGTGGGAGGCAGAGCTCGTAGCCCCACCAGACTGCGAAGGTAAAGTTTTCCGGTCAGAAGACGTCGTGCGAAGCATGGAGGGTGGCGAAGACGTACAGATGTAGACGCCCATTCGGTCAAGAGGCGCTACGATCCCAGTTCCCTGATGATTTCATGACGGTATCAGCGAGAATCGCAAAAACTTCGCTGCCGACCTTACGACTCACCTGATCGAACTTGGTCAACAACGCCCCCGTCGCATCCGCTGCCAGATCGAACGCCCCAGCTTTCACTCCAGCCAGTCCAGCTAATCCACCTCCGCTCGTAGGAATAGAAACCATCGTAAACGTGGGGCCATCTGGCGAGGTAGGCCGGCTCGTGGAAGAGTCTTCGTCGGATGGTATCACTCGGAGAGAGTAGCAAGCGCAGGTGGAGCCGGCGGGTGGGCGAATTTTTCGGATGTCTTTGACGATTCGGACAGCGTTTTTCTTCAGGGAATGATGCGATCGAGTTCAAAGGTCAACTGTTGCCCTCGCATGCAATGACAATCCAGCTTCGCGGCTCACCTGACGAAGTAAATCACTCTTGAGCTTCTTGATAGCCTTCTTAGACACCTTCTTCGGCTGTTTACTCTCCAATCGTTTCCCATGCACTTTCGTAAGTTCCGGTAGCGACAGGAGCGAAACAGTCGGGTGGAGAGGGTGCGTCGGCGGCGGGCTGGCGGGTCGTGCTCTTGTCGGTGGACCTCGCTTCGAGAGTCGCCGGTTGATCAAAGATGGCGTGGGGGCAGCGCTCGCTTCTCCAGTTAGTACTTGAAAGAGAACGAGGGCCGAGTGGCTAAGGTGTGGCGGCGCGGAAGGGCGTAATCGAAGAGTGGGGAGAGTGGGGACGCGGGGGTGAGCGATGGGTTGCCAGACGCGCTTGATGATGAAGACTTTGATAGCTGTCGGGATCGGCTGCTGTTGGGCTTGGGGAGGCTGGTCTATGGCCGAAATCTCCACTTGGACGTCGAGGAATGCGAGGCCCGTTACGGCCTGAACTGGTGGGGGCAGCGCGGGCGTTGGGGAGGTCATTGGATGTAGTCGTAGGTCGTAAGATTCGTTTAAGTCGTAAGGAAAAGTACAGATACAAAACGAGCAATGTGAACAGAAGTGGAAGTGGAGGAACGTGGAAGAGAGGAGGTCCGCGCTCAAAAGAAGAGAGGAGGTAAACAATCGAATGGAATCGAGATTCGAAGGTTAACCTTCCACCAATAACTCGTACGACCAACACCCGACACACCCTATCGCTCTAAGCTACTCCCAGAGTCAGCTCTCTATCTCAAAGCGTATCAGCAGCTCCTGGTCCGCCTAGCCTGCCAGCGCTCAGCAGGCCGAGCTTCAGCGCAATCTACTCGTCCGAACCACCGCCTTTCGCGCGCTGACGTTCTGTTGAGCTCCTCGCCTACAGTTTGTCGTTGAGGGAGTAGACGGAATGGGCAGGTGAGGCGGGATCGGCGTAGGAAGTGGGGTCGGGAGTG
>JASZXU010000962.1:0-11692 GCA_035521515.1 Phenoliferia sp. Uapishka_3
ACCTGGCCCCACTCAACAGCCTCCCCCTTCAGATCATCGACACCGACAGAACCCCCCTCTTTCTGGCCAGAACGGCTACGCGCAACACGGACCTCCACAAGGATATCTACCGCATCCCCAGTCCCAGCAACAGGATTACCGCTCTCGTTCGCCTCAACCCCCTTCCCAAGGACAGCCAGGAGGCTATGACTCTAGAATGGGACCACCACCATCTCAGAATGGAGGATTTGATCCTAGGATGGGACCTCCGCCTTCGCAAAATTCGAGCTATGGCAGTCGACAGCCGCCAATGGACCCACGCGACCCGCGAAACGATCCGCGAAATCAGCAGCAGTACGGACTTCCGCCACCTTCTCTGCAGCCACAAAGAGGTGTCTCACCAGGGCCTGACGCGAGGCAAATGTCGGCGTCGAGACAGCCTTCTACGTATCAACCTGGGAGGCCGGGACATAGGGTGTAAGATCCAATGACAATGTCGTCGGAAGGGTCCGCTTAGGGAGCGTCGTTCCGACAGCTGGATAGAGACGGAAGGGAGGACTGAAAGACGAGATCGTCGAGCTTTCAAGCTTGCGGCTCGAGAGCGAGGGAGCGTTTGCCCATTTGTCCAAGTTTGTCCGTACATTTGTAATTTTTGGACACTTGAAGGATTTTCTATTTCACAAATCACTGTACTGTACTTGTCGACTATCTTACTATAGCCGGAACCGCGAAGTGTGGGACGTTTTCTCGTCTGGGCTGTCGCGGTCGATCGCGTCGGCCTCAAGTAGACAAACCGTGCGCCGCTCCGAAGTGACCTACCACTTCGCACGCTCGGGCAGCGCAACCGTTTGCGGATGGATCAGGCTCAACAGGCGTCGGGGCTCCTCCTTCCTTTCCAACGGCACCTTCTCTCGCAGCTCATACCAGCAGCCGACGCGCATCATGACACCGGTAACGCCCTCCTCATTCTCGCGCGTGGGCTCGGTCTGCGATCCATTATAGCGACCCTTGTGCGTCTCGACTCGATCCAGTCATCTAAGCAGTCTTCTGATATACTCATACCGGCCGGCAGCTCAAAATCTATCAATCATCGAGTGGCGGCCTAGTCTTGGTTGTCAACGCGAGTGCGGAAGAGGAGAGAAGCTTGACCGAGGAGGTGGGGATGAGACTGAAGGTCGTTAGCTATGAAATGCCGGCCAAAGATCGGTAAGAACTAACTCTCCTTTCGCGCGGCGGCGTCTTTGCTTGGGGGACTTGAAGTTAAAAGGCTATTCCAAACGGATGCAGTCAAGACATGTACAAATCTGGAGGTCTCTTGTCCGTTACTTCCAGGATTCTCGTGGTCGACATGCTCAATGGAATCATTCCCGTCGACCTTGTCACTGGCTTGGTGGTCATGCACGCTGAGTTGTGAGTAGTCCTTCTAACGTCATTTTTCTTGAGCCGTGCTGATTACCATTGTATATGAGGGTCACACCTACATCTCTTGAAGCCTTCGTTGTGAGAATCTACCGCCAGCGAAACAAGGTGAGGTCCACCAATTGGCGGAGGCTTCGCAGGCGCAGGGCAGGATGTTATGCTGACCCGAAAGTGTGATTGGGACTGCAGACTGGATTTATCAAGGCATTTTCGGACGAACCTGAAGCCTTCACGTTTGGAATGTCGCCTCTTCAGACCGTACTGCAGCAGCTTCATATCCGAGAAGCTCTCATCTGGCCAAGGTGCGTACGATACAGTTCGCGCAAGTTGATGCAAACTCGACTGACGTCCAACATAAATCGTCTTCACTTCCAGATTCCACGAGCTTGTCTCTGAGGACCTCGCCAAGCGCACTGCCGATGTTATCGAGCTTTACCAGCCCATGACAGACAACATGAAGGAAATTCAGACGGCCGTCATCGAATGCATGGAGGCAACGCTCTCTGAGATCAAGAAGAGCAATAGTTACGTATGTCTCCCTGACCTTCTCTTCTCCAGGACAGCCCTGATTTACCTCGAGTTTACAGCTCGAAGTCGAGGACTTGACTGTTGAGAATGCGCTCTTTCGCTCTTTCGATAGTCTCGTGAGAAGGCAGCTCGATCCTGTCTGGCATAAAGTTGGTCCAAAAACGAAAGGACTTGTTTCAGACCTAACAACCCTACGCAAGCTTCAAGCGTTCGTGCTTTTTGGCTTTCTTGAATCACTCGCCGGCAAATTGAATGATCTATATTTTTGGCAGCTACCTCCTCGAATTCGACTCCGTCTCTTTCAACCGCTTCCTCGAAACAATACTTACTGCTCAAAACACCACCAAGGGCGGCTTCGAGAACAAGCACAAAAGTCCTTGGCTCTTCACACCCGCCGCCGACACCATCTTCACCCTCGCCCAACAGCGCGCTTATCGAAAAGTAGCTCTCCCAGAATCAAAAGCGGGTATTGCTGCGAAAGGAAAAGGAAAGGGAAGAGAGGAAGAGGAGGGCCCCCCTCTGGATGAGTTCGCAGAATGGGAGGAAGAGGAGGAGGTGCTTCGGGCAATGGAGATGAGCATGATGGAGGAGAAGGAGGACGAAGAGGTCAAGAAACGAAGATTGAGGGACAGAACGCTACCTCCTGGACACGAGTCAGTGCTGGAGGAGCAGCCTAAATGGAGCTTACTGGCAGATATACTGGCAGAGGTGGAGGACGAGCTATACTGGTCGCCGGTCGATCCCTGTGAGAGTTTCAATAATACCTTTGATCGTCTCCAACACTCACCCGATTTCAAAAACCCACACAGACGGAGTCTCGAATAACACCATCCTGATCATGACGACTTCCGCCGATACCTGCTCGACACTTCGCGAATACCTGTCCAGATCAGCCGATGGCGATGGGGGTCAAACGATGCTTCACGCCAAGCTTCAGAGGTACTTCTGGTGGAAGCGAGACATGGGGAAGATGGCGAAGAATATGAAGCAGGTCCACAAGACTGGGTATCAACGGGCGCCGGCGGCCCCGAAGACTGGCGAGATGCTCCCGACCGAGCAAGGATTCGAAAGTGCGGCGATGAAGAGGAAGAGAGAGTATCAGCGAGGTCAGGCGCCGAATACGAAAAGGAGACGAGTTAGAGGGGGAGGCGTGACTGCTTCACAGACTGGTGGTCACTCCTCACAAGATCAGCCCGCGACAACATCGACGACCACCTTCGCACCGAGCACTGGAGCCGACGGCGATGCTCTAGCGGCTGAATCTGAAGCAGTAGCCAGCATGTTTGTGTATTATGATTTTACTCCACTTAAAGTCACTGACTAAAAAGAACCTCTACTCAGAATGGACGCGACTACAGCCGACGCCAGCGCTCCCGCCTACATGCTTCCAGACGATCAACCAGCGACTGTCTTCAGTGAAATTGCGTTCAATGAGTTCTTTGGCTTACTCGCCAATGAAGACCTTGTGATTATTCGGCCGTATATGGGAGACGAAGACGATCGTGTTCTCGAGGAGATCCGGCCGAAGTACGTGATCATGTACGACCCAAATCCAGCTTTTGTCCGGAGGATCGAGGTGAGCTTTTCAGACCCTTTCGCAGAAGCACTTGAGCGCTCATCTATTGAACGTCAGGCCTACCGTTCTGCTCACCAAGGTCTTGCTGTCCGCGTCTACTTCTTGATGTACAAGGACTCTGTCGAGGAGCAACGCTACCTCAGCATGATCCGAAAAGAAAAGGACGCGTTCGAGAGGCTTATCCGGGAGAAAGGTGTAAGCAGAGGTTTTCTTTTCAATCCACCATCAACGTCGCTCATTAATCTTGCAGGTGATGGCCATCCCGCACGAGGCCGAGTACCGACCAGGCGACGAGGAGTCAGCGGCGCTTCGGACAATCAGCTCCCGCATTGCTGGTGGCTCGAAACAAGTCAGAACTGATCCACCGAGGGTACAATAGTTGTTTAGTGGCAAATTCACGGACGGAGGACTTACTTTCGCCCCGCAGGTCATTGTCGACGTTCGTGAATTCAGGTCGTCTCTCCCATCGCTTCTTCACGCTGGTGGCTTCGACGTCGTTCCAACAACTATTTCGATCGGAGACTATATCATCACGCCCGAGATGTGCGTGGAACGGAAAGCGATTCCAGATCTTATTTCGAGTTTCAATTCTGGTCGCCTGTGAGTCTCCATCTATGTGAGGACTGTTCCTTGCTGACCTGAGAGACCTCTCAGATATCAACAATGCGAGCAAATGACGGCGCACTACATTCAGCCTATTCTGCTGATCGAGTTTGATGAAAAGAAGTCTTTCAATCTCGAGGTACGCTATAGTTTGACGTTCGAACGTGCAGCGTTGTATATCCAGTGTACTGACGTCTCCAAATTCTGCAGACGTACGCGAACGAACGCAGTACGGGCAAAAACGAACCACCATCCACCGAAGTCGACCTCCGCTCAAAGATCGTGCTGCTCACCATCACCTTCCCTAAACTCCGCATTATCTGGTCGTCGTCACCTTACCAGACAGTCGACATCTTCCGGGAGCTGAAAGAAAACCGCGACGAGCCGGATGTCGCTAAGGCGGTGTCTGTTGGTATCGACGAGGCGGCCGGTGGAGCGACAGCTGAAGGATCGGGAGAGGCGGGCCTGGCGTTCGCCCCTCAAGAGCTTTTGAGATGCCTGCCTGGGATCACTACCACCAACTACCGATACGTGATGGGGAAGGTTGAAAATATCGAGGCGCTGTGCGAGCTTCCGTTGGAAGGAGTGCAAGAGCTCATTGGGGCGGAGAAGGGAAAGACACTTTACCGATTTCTGCATCAGAATATTACGAATGAGGAGGTGCCGTAGAACCGCTGATACTTCTTGTTGTGACCATCAACAATCTCGAGCTCCTCGCGCGCCACCTCTTAATGAGTCGCTGCAAAGCTACGCTTGACATCAAGCCCCAAGTCCCAAATGATGCAGCACGGCCCATCTCACATTTCCATATCATCGTCGTCTGCAAAAGGGTCTATCTCCGGATAGTCCCCCACGGACACCTTATCCGGCTTCACGAAGCTCCCCCGCAGTGGTGGCGTCTGGAAATATCGCTTTCCCTCAATCCTGTGGGAGCGAATATTTGTGAGCCTACCGAAAAACATCAACTTGCGCACAGATCGATACGACTCACATGCCGTCTCCCTTTCCAACGGGCTCATCCCATTCGACACCAACCCAAGTTGTTCGATGCTTTGCACCGAAGTCGGTCGGCCCGACGAATCGGACGGTTCCTCTTCGTGACAGCTCTTCAGAAAGCGCGACTTCGCATCGTGCTCCTGGTACAAGGTCGGGAGGAATTATTGCTTGAGGCTCTGGGGTTGAAGGGGCCGAAGTAGGTGCGAAGCGTCCCAGCTTGTTGCGTTCCTTGAAAGCTTTGACTGTGTCTGTAGAAGTAGAAATGTCAGATCCTGCGTCGTAAATACAAGGCGAGAAACAAACCTTGTCTTTGCTCGTATTCTTCAGTTGTCAATTCGAATTTCTCCACTCTCGAGATGTCCGTATATTGTCCTGCTGTTGACCTCGACGTCGGGTCCAAATTGTCCACCTGGACAAGTCACCTTAGCTGTCTACACATCTGAACATCAAAGGAAAGTCTTCGCACCCTCAACGTCATCCACTCTCTAGCTCCATAACTCTCGAGCGTCCTGTCGTCCGAGTCCAAGACCGCCAGCACTTCCTTCTGTCCTGGCCCTTCGCCAGCTCCACCATGCCCGACCAAGTTATCTCCTGCTGTTCTTTGAAGTTTGACGATCTGAGATTGATAGGGGATGCCCGTGACGGTCTCAAGTTTGCCCTGGTTGGACGCGACGATGGGGTCAGCTAGGATGCGGCGGACTGGCGGGATCTGCAAACCTTAAGCTGGAGAATCGTGAGATCCGTTGCCAGTCGTCTTTCCGAGTGCGTGTCAGGCGAAGAGACCCAAAAAGTTAAGAGTGACATTGCAGAGCCGGTCGAAGAAGCTCAAGACGCACTGGCCACCTGCTGTTCTCCTTCTGCGCTGCCACACCCTGCGCTTTGTCACAATTTTCTTCCAACTGCTTCACGAGGACTGCCGACCGACTCGATCTCTCCTTTCTCTTTTCGACGCCGACGGCCGCTGACACCCTGCCCGCGCTCCCCTCTGCCAGCTGCAGCCTGCTCCCCTCGACATCCACTCGCTGCTTGATGGCGAAGGCTTGTTCCGCTATATTTGCATTCTCATCTGCTGGAACAAGCTTCCCCTTGAAAAGCATATCGCCTTGATGCACCGGAATGTGGATACTCACATTTATCCGTTGGCAATACCTACCCTCCGCGACTCCGCTGATTTCTGTTATCTCAATTCTGGTATCTCAATTCGTTCCAAGGTACAAATACATCAACGTGCTTGCCTTCATTTACGGTGCATTGAACTGGACGCGTTACGTAGGCTTCGACATCCTGAACCAACCTGCTGACCTCTGCCCGCCGAGCCTGATGAAAAATCTTTTTGTCAGCAGTTGTCGTACTTACCCCCGGACTTTCTGCATCTACTTCCATGATTACTTCCGTTGCAACAAGCTCGCTTGGTGGACTGAGCGCAACGACATATTTTCCTCCGCGCTCACCGCGTCCGTCTCCATTTTCGGGTGAGTTCTCTCTCCTCAGTAGTTTTTGAATGCAATGCTCATATGTGAGCGGAGAAGTGGTCATTTCGTTCTTCGCCATCCTCTTCAAGAAATTTGAACCCGTATGGTAGGGAAACGACAGCTCCTTCGAAGGCTGTGACGCCACTGGGTGCCCACTCCCTACGAAGAACCGCGGCGTGGCGGCGGAGTGAAGTCCGCGTGAGCACCGGAGTAGACTGATTTAGCTAGGCGTAGACATCATCGAGACCATTTTCCCTAAGTCGCGTGAGAATCCCGCAGCAGGGCTGCCGGGCGGACTCGCGGCGCTTGGCAAGGCTGACTTTCGCGCGGCTATTACCCCATCGGGCCTGATATGGCTGCAAACGGCGTGGTTCGGCGTCCTTTTGGAGTGACCCACGCGTGAGAGGAGTAATCGAAACGCCCTCTCTCCGCATATCGGGCGGCTTCGCCTACTCACTCCTGCCCACTCCTTACGACAGGAGTGAGTAGGCGTAGACCCCAGGCCGCTGTCAATTGCAAATTGGCGTGAACAGGCGTCAAACCAGGCGTGTTCAGGGCGCAAAATAGGCGCAATTCGTACTGCTTTCAGGTGAATACCGGGCGCTCTACCGCGTAGCACAGGCGTGAAAACAGGCGTCGAACGGAGTGGACAGGAGAAAGCAGCGGAGTGAGATGAACGTGCAAAGAACGATATTATTGCACATGCAGGTCGTGGGCAACGTTGTGTAAAAGTACGGCAGCTGTAGCCAATTCCCCACCACTGGCTTCAGCTCCACCCAACGATGGACGACGTACCTTGAATTTGCGGTCGCCGATCGACCTCTCCAGCTCCCATTGAGACTTTCCCGCCCACCCTTGGAAAATTAAGCTCTCTCCCTCAGCAACAGTCGTGAGGATGCAGTACTCAACTTACCTGCGCCCGTGCCTTGCGTGTCATCGAGGATCCCGACCGAACGGTAGGCGGCCTGGTATTGCTCGGGGACTTCTAATTCAACGTAGGGTCGAGTCCAACGGACCTGCGTCTACAAGTCCACAACGTCATTACGTAGGAGCTTGAACACAACGCGGCCTTGTGAGCTTACCAGTGCGGGGAGATATTCACTGGACATGGACGTGCGACGTGGTCAGCGCGCATCAATCTATTGCACCGAGAAAGGTGCGATACAATACAGTCCGCGTGCGTGTGTGGGCCGCCAAGACACGCGCCCTGGCGGACAACAGCTCCCTGGAAGGTAAGGTTCGTCCAAGTCAGGATGGGTGAAAAGCTGAACGGGCGCCCACTCTTCCCTCTCGCTGAAGCTGGATGCTTTGGGCCAGCCCGGGAGGCCCGGCATAAAGGAAGGTCCTGTTCTCGGTCTTGTACGAATGTTTTTGGGTTGATTTGATAGGGTCTTTCGGAATGCGTGATGAAACGGTCGTCGGGACCAGTTACTTCAGTACCCAAGTCAAAGAAGAAAAGAACACAATTTCACTCGACACTACCGGTTCGGCAACAGAGCGGCAGGGCTATGGCGTGCTAGTTGCTAGTTGAAGGGTTGTCTGTATGAAAATCATCACTAAAGCGTCTCTTTTCGGTGAGACGTGATCTCATGTGACCGGGATCGTTCTCCTTACGCTTTATCAAAGTGACCAATACTGACATTCTCTTACAGTAATAGGAGCACAGGCTTATAGCTTATTACAATTTCTCTAAGGTAACCTTTTTGGGAGGAGTTGGGAGGTGTAGCACCGTAGTCAATTTAAAGTGTAGCTAGTCTAGGCCTCCTACAACAGATCTCTCGTCACCGCCTTCTCATTGTGCTGGACATTGCCAACAAGCTTTGGCTGCTTGTAGCTGTGCATAGGAGTAAATCGGTTCAGCGAGCGTTTGGGTGGGACACACGGTGGAGAGTTCAAGTTGTGCTTACGCCTCGGTGTCGTCGTCGTGCATATTCTCCGCCATGATCTTCTTCCTGAACTCGTTGGACTTGAGAATGCTCGAGTTCCTGTAGAGAATGTCGACTTGCTCCAATGAGAGGCCCATCTGGTTACAAAAGTGAGATTAGGGCGCGGCTCAAAAGACGTCTTGTTTTGGAGCTACTCGCCGTCTCGGGAACCTTTTGAAGGTAATGTTGTCAGCACACTTGCCACAAGGAGTGAGAGCTGGGTGAAGCTCACGCAGAAAAATACGAAGACGAAACATAAACAACAGAATCCGCCCTAGAGCACCTGCAGCGTCAAAAGGTCCGTCCGTGAGGACACAACGGGAGGAAGGGCTCACCCAAATGTAAAAGACGTTGGATCCAAGACCGGCTTGGCCTTCCCCAGAGTCGACAAGGTACGGGGTGATGAATCCGATGACGAACTGGGGATGGAGCATCAGTAGGACGTTCGCGGCCCCGCCGCAGTGGCGATTGTCGAGCTCACGTTTATGAGCCACTGATAGAGCGCAGGGTTGAGTCAGTCTCGTGCGAGAACGAGTCATAATTGACTATCGACTATGAGAGCTCACGTTGGACGCTGTTGACATCGACATCGCCTTCGCGCGTGTCGAGGTGGGGTAGACTGAAGAGGGCCCAGGTCAGAGGCTACCCACCGTGAAGATGAAAACACGCACTTTCTCCAGTTACGACCCAGGCGCTACATAGATGAGGACTATCAGCTAGGTGCATTCAGACAGCAACGACTAATGGCTGCTCACAGAGGCCCCTACAGAAGTGAGGAAGTTGTCAGCGGGGTGCGTCGAGACAGCAACGACCAATCACTGCTTACCCAGGTCGAGGCGAAGAACGCGATGAAGATGCAGACAAAGGCAATCAGAACCTGCTGTCCTGCCAGGTTCTCTGTCGAAATAGCGCTTCCGACGGCTGCAACGATCAGCTGAGACACTGAGTGGAAGTTAGAGGTCAGTAGTGAGTCCATGGTGTTCAGGTAAGCACCGTACTGGCCATGCCGGCGGCTCCAACGAGGAGGAGCATGCGACGTCCAGACTTGTCGACAAGGTACATGCCCGGGAGCGTCTGCGACAGGAGCATGAGTATCTCGCAAGGAGAGCACGTCAGGATCCGACGGACCATGAAGACTGTAGACGGCAGGAGATCAGCACGACATTCACCATTTCATGTAGTCAAAACGCACCATTGACGACGTTCGTCGCGATAGAAATCAGGAAGGGGTTGTTGATGCCCGAGCGCTGAAAGAACGTTGTCCCTAGTAAATACTCCCGTTAGCTCTTTATATACAAATTCACTGCCCCCTCTTACCATAATAGAAGATGAAGTTGATACCCGTGAGCTGCTGAAGGGCCTGAATACCAATTCCGGTCCACATGCGAAGTCCATTGCGACCGGGGCCGTTTCGGAAGCAGTCGAGGTAGCTGGTGGCACCAATGGCGCGCTGTTGGATCCGTATGCACGTTAAAATCAGAGGTCTAGGCCTTATCATTAACACGTACCTCCTGGTGGAGGTTGGCCGCGATCTCGGCAAACTCGGCATTGACCTCAGGTGAATCTTTAGGTGCTGACATGATACGAGACAGGGAACGCAGAGCGTCGTCATCACGACCCTTCATGATGAGCCACCTGTATTATAAGAGTAAGCACGCCAATGGAATATTTCTTGGGCAGTTCATAGAGGGCTCACCTCGGGGACTCGGGGAGGATGCACAAGCCTGTCGCAAGGATAGCGGCCCAGCTGCGAGAGAAATTTGATAGATAGCATTAGTTGGAGAGCGTCATGCAGCTTGACAGCTTTGCGGTCGCGTAGACTTACATGAACTGAATTCCGATGGGAATCTGATAGCACGCCGCCGTGTCGATGAATTGCGTTCCGTTGACAACCACGGAAGCGACTGTACCGCTACTTGAGTACGTGGATCATGAGAGCTGATGACGATACTCACTCAGAAGACCGATCGTAATCATCCATTGGTAGCCGGCAACGATAGCTCCGCGTATCCACTTGGGAGCACACTCGGACTGGTACATTGGAACCAAGCAGCTGGTTCCACCAACTCCCAGACCAGCGAGGACGCGACCAATGACAAAAGGCTCAAGCTAGGGCAAGCTCGGATCAGTACGGCTCGCGTAGATAATGCCCGAATTACCGTTTTTCCACCCGTTTGAAGCGCAACTGAAAGAAGTGGTCAGCTCTGAACTATCCGCGAATAGACCGAATGGCGCACCTCCAATACTGAATACAACAAGAAACGCGCAAATACCGAAGCGACGCCCGACTGCACAAGCTGGTGAGTCGAGCACCCCCACTTCTGGAGAACGGGCGTACTTCGGTCTCCAACTGGGTACGCGAGCAAGGCGCCGACGAAGGTACTGCAGTGCGCGTAAGCGATGAGCCTGTGCTCGCCAAAGTGTGATCAAGACGTACCCAGCCGAAAGGATCGAGGTAATCAGCGAGTCCCGCCCGGTGGAGATGGCCGGGTTGCCCTCCAGATCCACCGTGTCGGCAAAGATCTCAAGCCACGCTTTCATGCCTACGAAGCAGATCCAGTCAACGGCGAGGCCCCGAATTTCTGTACAAGTTTGAGCTCCGCACCTTTTACTCCCTGAAAGGTGGAAATTGGAGAGGTGAGTGGATGGTACATCACGGTATCGCGCGTGGAAGTTGCTCACGGACTGTGCAGAGTGGACTTGTCAGTTTCGCTACTCAGCGAGGATCTGGGAATGTTTTAAGACTCACGATATACTGAAGAGTGAGGCGGGAGAGTCTGTCAGCATACTTTCAGCGGATCCTGGGCCCGTTCAGACGCACTCCAGTGTCGTATCCACTGTTGAGAGGGGCCAAGGTCAGCTCTCCGCCTTGCATGCCTCCTACGGCCTCGAAATAGACGACGACTTACTATACTGTTTACATTTACCATCCATGAAAGAAGGACTCGATCAGCGCCGCACCGGGCCCTCGGTGCAGGGAGGCTGACTCACGAAAGCCTCCGAAGGCAGCAAACGCTGGTGGCGAGTCGGCAAAAGTCAGCACGACATCGCAATGAAAGCCAAAGCTGCATCCTTACCAGTCATTGCAATAGCCATGCCGCTTCCTTTGCGGTGAGACATCACGAGCGAAGCTAAGGGCGGAGGTCAAGGTGGTGGCGAGGTGGCGAGCGGGGTTGTGGGGACAACGCGAGTGG
>JASZXU010000963.1:0-11690 GCA_035521515.1 Phenoliferia sp. Uapishka_3
GGTTGGTATTGGATACAGACGGGGTGGTGGATGCGGTAGCGGGCGCCGGGGTCACAGCAGCTGGTGTGACTGCTGGTCGAGGAGCTGATGCCGAGGCGGAAGGAGTTGGTCGAGCGTTGTTTTGACGGTAAGCAAAGTTGAATCCTGAAATTCAAGTTTGTCAATCTCCAAATCACGTCATTTTTAAAAGGCAAGTCGAACCTTGACTCTTCATCTCACTTCCCACGCGACCGTCGCGGATGTCGAGGACGAGACTTCCGAAGGCAGCATCGGGAAGGTTCCTGCAGCAGAAGTTGAACTTAGCACTGGTATCCAGGAAGCGAACGAAAGTCAGAACGAAGACGCACCAGTTCCAGCAATTTTTCCATGCGGTCTCCTCAACAGCGGGTCCGCCACCGACAGGTGCAGCTGCAGGCACACGGTTTGCAACAGCCAACGCATTTTCCAAGAGTCGACGTTGGTTCTCACTGAAATACCGTTCGAATGTTAGCCCCAAATTCAGGCGCTCGATCCCTATAAAGACGTACTCGATGACACCGTCTACCTGGTTCTTGACCGTATCCCAGACATCGTTGAAACCTTTCTTCGCATACTCGAGCTTTCCTTTGAAGGCCTCGGGGTCGTGCTGAACGCTGAACTCGTTGTACGAGACACCATAACGGAAGTGGAGGCCCGCGGACAAGGTAAGGTCGGCTTTCAAGACGAGGCAAAGCTGAGTGAGGAGGCCCTCTCGACCGGGCGAAGCGTGTGAGACGAGAAGACGCGTCTCTGTTGGATCGTAGACCTAAAGCGCCGCGAGAGGGAAGACCACAATAAGCTGCCGCGCTCGAAACGTCTCGATGACTGGAGTCGACGCACCTTTTGAGCTGTGTCAACCAATTCTCCGACTTGCAACACGGTTGTCCACATGGTCCCTCCTCCTCCCGCAATCGTCGCAGAACCGGTTCCAGTATCGAAAAGCTTGTGACTGACAACGGCTCCGCCGAGACCGAAAAGTCGCAGCCTGACTCCACCAATCAAAAGAACCCTCGTAGTCGCCTCGTCCAGAACGGTCAAGTTGGGTATCGAGTACCCACTTGTGGTCGTTGGCAATTGCTGGGCTGGTGGTGTGGGCGGTTTACTGGGGTCGGAGGGCACGGTGATGAGGGAAGGGGCGGCAAGTCGGATCTTTTCCAGGATGGCGACGTCTTCGCAGGCACCCCAGACAGTGTAAACGGGAACGTTGAGCTTGAGTTCGCCGGTGAGGAGCTTTGGAAATTCTGACAGGCCAAAGAAAGATTCACTCGGCGAGGTGCCTTTAGGAGGGTTGACAAGAAGGTCGCGCATTTGTTGAGGAGTGGTACTTGGGTTAAGAAGAAGGGAGCGGAAAGGAGGGGGAATGAGGGACGAGTACTGAACGAGGTGGCGCAGAGTACGGTCGGAGATGGAGGGGAGGGAAGATTGTTCTGTAATGTGGAAAAATAAGCCAAGTATACTTCGCTTTGAAGGGCCGACCTCACCATAGAACCCAAAGTCGCCACTGTGGATAATTGCGACGGCAGAGTGCTCTGCGGCGAGGATGTTGAGAGTCGAGATGGCTCCTTCGTGGATGGGAAAGACAAAGAGAAATGTCAGCGCGTAGTCTCTACGAAAAACGAAATGATTCGAAATCAAGCCTTGAAATGGAGCGCCCGTATCATATTCCTTGTCGGCTACGTTGGTGTGCACGCCACTTTCGCGAAGCAATCGCTGTTCCATACCGAACCAAAGATTTGGAAACATCAAGACGCTCGCAATACCTGACCCATATTGATCCTTTAGACATAGCCCAATGTCCGATACTCTTTCAGATGTCCGATAGCTTCGCTTCGCGCCACAATCTGACGCCAGGCATAATTTATGCGGGCATCGAAGCACAACTGTCTAAGCGTACGGGGAATGAGAAGTCGAGACCCTCATTGTCGCGATGACCTTTCTCCAAATAGGATCGAAAGAATAGCGGGGTCAAGCATCTGGCGGGACCGGAAACGCAAGAACGTCTAAGCTCTTTTGCGATTCCCGGAGTCGGCAGCTACCATCGCCCAGCCCAAGAATTCCTCCGGACACAAACATACGGTTTGATCTGGTCCAATTCGCCGGGCACACTTTCCGACAGAGTCATAAAAGCCGCGAAATACCAACCATCGCTTTCGGGCATCGATTCTGCGTAGCCAAGTCTTTGCTATTGAAGACAACAGCCATAACGGACCGCATGATGCGAAAATAAAGGGGCCTGAATCGACAGCCAACCTGGCGACACGCACGTCGCGAGAGCTCAACGACAATTTTCGCGACCTGTGGCGGCCCCTTTCCTAGCCTGAGCAAAGCGTCCCCAGTATCCTCAATCCTTTCACGCCCCAGCTTTCTTCCAAGCGATCCGGTGCTCGATGTCCAGCTATGCCACCCGTCGCCCAAAGCACTTGCAACCGCGCGCTCTGCCCTTAAGAAACGCGAACTCACCTCTGACATCCGCTACACACAAGATCCTCCCACCCTTGGTATCAATAACATCGACCCTGTTCGTGTGCGCGTCCTTGCCGGGCCCGCCAGAAGGGGCGCTCGTTCCTCTTTGCTGCTGTGGTGCGACCGTTTGCGCGTTTTGCATCCTTCTTTGACCGAGGGGTGACGGATTTGGGAAGGCCGGGTATGAAAGACGAAGTGGGACTTTTGAGGGTATAGGTTGGTGGGTTGCAAGGAAATGACTTCAACGCTTGCCTGCAGAAAGTCTTCACTCGCCTTTCACAAATCTGTGAAATTCGACCTCGTCATGAACTTCGTGGGACGAAACAATCCTCCTCCTCCTGCTCATACAAGAACTCCCTTCACCCTTCAACTAGATTTCCGTAAACAAAATCAAACGCCTGGCATGTCCAAGGTCGGACTGCGAAGGACTGCTCGCCACCAGCGCACATTTTATACGAGCGGAGTGTTCGCAATCGCCACCGTCTTGGTCAAGCACCAGATATCGTAAAAAATTTAACGAGTGTGCGAGAAGCATTATTTTCAAACCTTTCGTAATCTCTGGGTTCTCTTCCAGTGTCCTTGTCCTCCCTTTCCTCGCGTCCAGCGCCAAGCGAAGCCCTCCGTCGACGTCCGTCGCCTCAATCATCAAAGTGTTGATATCGCCCTCCCCTCTTTGCCCTGTCGCGTCTCAATCTCCCATTTCCACCATTGTTCCAATCGGTCGTAGTAGTTTGAGTTCCATCATCCCAGCTGTCAGTCGATTGGACGGCATTATTCGCGTCCGTCGTAGCGGTTGCGCCGTCCCAAGTTTCATCCCCAGTATATGTGGCCCAGTCTACATTCTAAAATTTAGCAGGAGCAGAATATGAAGTAAGAAGCAAAACAAACCAGTCGTAACAGTCGGGGCCCACGCCGAGTATGAGGTCGTGGCCGTCGCCAGGTCCGAGGTTGTCATTTCTGGAGTCGTGTCGGAAGTGATTGGATCAAGAGTGGCGGAGACAGATGGTCTAATGTCCGGAGTCAAATTCAACGTTGAAACGTCAAAGTCAGAATTGGATATCAAATCGAGTGTTATGGGATCGAGCGTACGTCAACTCTGATGCGGGGCTTATCGAGCTTGAAGAAGAGGCAGAGGATGTGGCTGATGCAGCCTTGTTGGAATTGGACTTCTTGGTACCGAGTCCAGCGCCAAGACCCACTGCAACACCAAAAAAGAGTGCTCAGTTGACGTTCCGTGCCCGAAAGTAGGCACTCACCTGCAAGTGCGATAATAACCACAACAATCGCGATAATTGCCAGCGTCCTCACTTTCCTCCATTTCTGAACCCTCTCTTCCTGACCTGGCTTTTCGGAAAGGCCAGCGGGAGTGTGGGAAACGCGCTTTGACGCGGTCTTCGAAGCGCGCGCGGCGTCGCGGGCTCTATTTTCATATCCCATCGCTGCGAAGCGAGTGCTGTCCGAAATGCTAAACATTGGCTCCTGCGATTTTGGTCGTGGACTTCCCGTTCCTACAGATCTCATCGATGATCCACCTCCAGAAAAAAGAGGGGATGGTGGGGACGCGAATGGATCTCCTGAGGGAGATGGCGAGAGGGGAGGACTGTGAGGAGGGGAATCCAAGTTCTCGACGAGGCTTCCACGATTTTCTCCTCGAGGATGAAGCTCGAGTAGAGTGGTATCGTATCCTTCCTGCATGGACCAAATAATCAGTCCCGCAAAGCTCTCCCGAGGCTGCGCGGAGCGCAGACAACTTGCTCACCTGACGATCCTCTCGACTCAGGTGAACGTTGCTCAGCCCGACGAAAGTAGGCGCAGGTGTTGTTCCGTCATCCATTGAGAACCCCACGACATCTTCGTAGCTCTCAGAAGGATCGTACGCAAGCCCGTGGTCGAGTACATCCAACCTCGTCGCGGAGCCGCTTACAGTCGGTACTGGGGAGTAGGGAGAGTTGGATGGAACAGATTGACCGTTGTGGAGAGGTGAAGTAGGACCGCTGATGCCGAGTCCTCTAACGTTGGCGCGACTCATTTCAATGTTTGTGCTTCGTGGCGGAGAGGAGCTCGAGGTCCGCGAAGCCCGAGGTGGAACGAGCGAAGTCGGGAGTTGGCGATCCAGTCGCTCCAGGGAGATTTGTTGTAGATGGGTTGGAAACGTAGTCGTAACAGTCGGACGGTCTGAGGAGCAGAGTGTTAGCAAACGCCACTGCGCGTCTCCGGCCTTGCCCCGGTACGCCCGAGGAGTCTTGAAAAACACACAGCCTCCTCTTCCATCGAACCGTACAGACAGTAATTTTGTATTTGATTGATCCTGTCCTGTCCTATAATACGAGCTTGTAACAAAAAGGTTATCCGGAGACAGGAGAAAGTAAAAATTCCAACACCCAAGTACAGGCAGAAGAAGCGGACACCAGCCTGAGACGTCGTCATCTTGGAGCATTGTACAATCTTAAGAGGCTGTAGAGGGCTGTAGCAGCTAGCACGATCACCGTTACCAATAACGTTGTGTAAGGGATGCGTTTCAGGCTCGTTTCTCTTGCTTCCGTGCTTGCGACTCCGAAGCTGCGACGTGACTTCAGATGAACAGGCTTGCGAAAGCGCGCGACGCGTTCAAGAGAAACCACGATGCAGCTCTGTGTTCGCTGACTGGTCGCGTTCAGTCTACTGCTTCGACTTGGTGACGATTTGCTCTTGCTCGCAGCGCCAGGAATGTGGCGAGCTTGTTGCAAGTCAAAACATCAGTCGCGCTAGATTTTGTACCATCGTTCATCAAGCAAATTTTTACAAAACGAAGCAACTATTGTCGATCGAATAAGACCAAGAGAATCAATACTGAGTGTACTTCCAAATCCGAATTATCGGGATGCTTGGCCTGCGGGCACGGACCACAATCCATAAGCAATCCTTGGATCTGGGTTGCCAACCTGTGCGCCTGCAACAAGAAAACAAGACATCAACAGCATCTTTTCGACCCTTCCCGGACGTTTTTGAGGTCGGACCACCGCCAGCTGATGGCACCTCTGCTGTCGCTGTCCACCCGCTCGGTCCTCTCGACGGCACTCGCCAGGTCAGCCAGGCCAGCTTCTACCGTCGCAAAGACATCGGCGCGGAAGGCTTCAACGGGTCTCAAAGCACGTCCGAAGCCAATCCTCGACGAGTATGGCACAGAGCGCAAGCCGCTGCCACCGCTCACGCTGGAGCGGGCAGGGAAGGGAGCCTCAGCAGCAGGTGCGCGGGTTCGATGGGTGACATGGGGGTTGAAGGATTCGACAGCTGATAGAATCAAGCTGTTGTGGAGCAGATAGGCGGAACGAGCCGTTACACATGGTTGACGCCCCACTTCGCCGAAGTTCGACTCGAAGCAAGAAAGCCGATCAGAAAGCATCTATTCAAGCGCCCTCCCCCGAGCCTCCAATACCACTCGAACCTCTCACGCTCGTCACTCAAACCGCTCTCGAAGCCTCCGTGAGGCGCGACCTCGCCCGCTTCCCCGACTGTCTTCTCCTCACCCAAGTCGGCTCCTTTTACGAGTCGTACTTTGAACAAGCCCCTCTGGTCGCCAAAATCACAGGCATCAAGCTCACCTCGAAGCAGTTTGGTAAAGGCGACGCCAAAAAATTCCAAGCGTTCTGTGGCTTCCCGCTTTCGCAGCTTCCCTTACACCTGTCGACGTTGGTCGAGGCTGGGCGAAGGGTTGTTATAGTCGACGAAGTGAGGGAGGGCAACGAAATATCGAGAAAAGTATCAAGAGTTGTGACTCCAGGTACTGGGGTAGACGGTCAGTTCTAAACGACAGGCTGAATAAACGACTGCTGACGTCCAACTTCTGAGCAGAGGGCTTTGTAAAGCAAGACCAGATGAACTTTGTTCTCGCCATCGGTTTTGGGGCTGAAGAGAAAGTTCTCACTCTCGCATGGAGAGACGTTTCCACCGGAGCTTACTTCACGAAACTTTCGACTCTCGAAACACTTCGCGACGATCTTCTTCTCGTCGAGCCAAAAGAGGTAGTAATCTCTTCCGACCTCGCCCAGACTTCTCACGGCGAACCCGTCCTCTCCCTCCTCCAATCCGAAGCAGAGCGTGAAAGTTGGTTGATCTCAAGGTCGAAAACATCCCCAACGGATTCCGGGGCTCAGGAAATACTCAGCGCCTACCTCGCTTCGACACTCGTTTCGACGCCACCGCCAGAAACGAATCCAACCGTCGTCGACCCGACCAAATTCCTTCAAATGGATTCTACAACTCTGAAAAGTCTCGAAATTCGAGATAGCCTTCGAGGAGGTGTACGAGGAACACTAGTCAGTACTGTTCGCAGAACGGTCACACCCGGTGGAGCTCGTCTTCTCACTCAACGACTTTGTCCGTACTTCTCCCTTGATCTCGCGTTGAAACTTTTGCATTAACTTCATCAGTGCAGCCTCTCCATCGACCGAAACCGATGTTATCAATCATCGACTTTCCCTTGTCTCCTCCTTCATCACCCTCACCGGCACTCGTCAGTACCTCAGAGCGCTTCTGAAACGTCTCCCCGACTCTTCTCGCCTCCTTCAACGTCTTTATCTCCGAAGAGGAAAAGCTCTGGATTTGGTGAACCTCAAAAAAATCATTGCTGCCGCCAAGGAAGCTCGCCAGGTCATTCACGATGAGCTTGAGGAGGGGTTACTAGTCGGAGAAGAACGGGACGCTCTGAAAGGTTTCGCGGAGGGGATGGAAGCGCACTCTGAACTGGCCACCAGTATTGATATGGCACTTGATGAGAAAGCTTTGTTGATGAGGACCCTTCGGGCAGAGAAGCGGGCCGGATTGGAGGAAGCACTGGGGCACGGTGCCATGGAGAAAATGGAAGCGGAAGGTGGGGAGGACTACACCGACGGTCACTGGGGCAAAAATGAGGAATGGGTCGTGAGATCGGAGTGAGTCGCTTGATCCTCTTCATCACGTTTTTTTTTTTCCTCACGTAGCCTCGTAAACAGCTTCACACCTCAGCTCGCTTTTCTTCATGAAGAGCTAGCTGCACTTCGCCGTACTGCCAGCGAGCTCGAGGGCAGCCTGAAAGATCGTTTTGGTATCAAGGACCTAGAACTCAGGATCGTTCCAAAGTCTGGCCCAGTTGTCCGAGTTTCGCTGCAGAACAAACGGAATAACCCGCTGGACAAAATTGAGGCCGACGAGACCATCACGGCGCTGGCCAAAAATGCTTCAAGCAGGACGTATTCGCTGGGAGTGAGTCATCAAAGTTTGTCTCAGCTTGCCAGACACACTAACCAACAGTCTCGAAATAGGCCTGGACGGCCTTGTACGTGCAAATGAAGGACGTTATGAGCCAGATCGAGAGGGTGGAAGGGGAAACTGTCACAAGCCTTGTAAACGACGTGAGTGGAAATATTTCCAAGCAGGTATCGTCTGATCTCTTTCCTTTCAACGCAAGGTTCTACAAAATTATGAATCGCTGAATGGGACAGCGTCAGCGCTCGATGAGCTTGATGTGTCATTATCCAACGCAGAGGTCGCCCTGGAGATGAATCTCGTTCGACCCATCATCAATACTGGGTCAGCATTCCTGTTTCAATCCAACACTGATGCAGCTGATTTTGTACCGTTTCTGTCGAAGGACCTCCCTGACAATTGTCGCGGGACGCCACCCCACCGTTCAGCACGCGCTGAAAATGAAAGGACGGCCGTTTATCAGCAACTCGGTCCATTTCTCTCATCCCGGCTCCTTCGTACATTGTATAACTGGTCCTGTGAGGACGGTTGCCTTCTACAAGTATCCTGCGAACAAGCTAATGCTTTGCCGCACACTTGCAGAACATGGCAGGCAAAAGCACTTTCCTCCGACAGAACGCACTTGTGGTCATCCTCGCGCAAGCTGGCTGCTTTGTTCCTGCGGAAAGTGTCGAAATGGGGCTCGTTGACCGCGTCTTCAGTCGAGTTGGTGCCAGAGACGAGCTCGATCGCGACAGGTCGACGTTCTTCATTGAGATGGACGAGGCGACGAGCATCTTGCGCACCGCAACAGATCGGTCACTTGTGAGATATATCTCCTTTCCTCTGAAGATAGCCTTTACCTGATGAGCTCCACCATAGGTCCTGCTGGACGAGCTTGGCCGGGGAACTTCACCTCTCGACGGTCTTGCGATTGCTTATGCGGCCCTGGAACATATCGTCAACGTCAATCGATCTCGCACTTTGTTTGCGACTCACTATCACAGACTTGGCGAGCTGATGGGATACGAAGAGTCAAATCCCAGAGGAGAGGGCCCTTGGGAGGGGGTTGAGTTTTGGTGCACCGACGTTCACGAGAAGGAAGTGAGTACTTTTCTGGTTGCCCATTCGCTCACTGAGCTGACACTATCACTCAGGACTCGGTGTCATACTCACATAACGTGCGACGTGGACTAAATCCTGACTCGGCGGGGCTCATTATCGCACGTCTGTCGGGCATGCCCTCTCGAGCGCTCAGAGTTGCTCGAGAGGTACGGGATAGGCTACTACCACCACGAAAGTAGTCTCAGCATCTCCGAGCTGAAACTTTAAAAGTCTTTGCTCATATAGGACATCGCCCTTCGAGATTCTTCGCGATGAGCTCAATAGCTTCACATCAGATTGACGACTTTGCCAGGGAAAGCTTCGCGCAGGGACTCTGAGTAGTCCGCCAACAAACCGACTTCTAACTTTGAGTATGTCATAGGTGACCTGAACGTCTGTTTAGGATGCGCGGTACCCTAGATGAGGATGCTGACTCTTGAGAGTCAGGGAGCCTTATCGCTGAAACCACAGACGCCACAGGGACCGAGCTGTTGTTTCTCCGAGGTAGACAAGAATACCACATCAAGACCTTTCCACCCACACGGACGAGAAACTGATTTTCTCTCATCACCAAGGATTCTTGAACAGTGGCACGCTCAGCTAGACCATCGCCGAAGAGCTCATTCTGGAGTCTTGATTTTGAAGTTCTTACAGCATCTGATTACTCCCACGAGATCGAACAAAGTCTCCCAATTCTCAGCTCAGAATTACTCAGGAGGACCGTGCTGAAAATCACCTGCCCTCGCATCGCAATCGCTGCCGGGTGACTCTCTCCTTCGCCTGGATTTCGAAATGTCCGTCGAAGGTGTCGACCTCCAAAAGCCGCCGTTCGAGGGTGGAGTTCCGTGGTCTGCAGAAGAGGACGACCTCCTTTCAAGGGTTGCGAGCCTTCCTCCAGCGGACGGCCCTATCCATTCATCTCAATGGGAAGAGATCGCTCTCCAACTTCCTGGTCGCAGCTCATTCTCAATAAGGTCACATTGGTGGCAGATACAGAATCGTCGTGAGTATTTTGGTCATGGTCTAGAGGACAGATCTTCACGCTGACGCCACCAATCGGCGGTCTACAGCTTCGAAAAAGCGACAAACCAAATCAGAACAAGAGCATCACCTCGGCATTGCTCCTATGAGGAGCTCTTGGAAGAAGGATTCCAGAAAAGTGCACCTCGTCGGTCGACAAGGTGGAAGCAAGCGAGCGAAGCAACCCTCGGTCGTCGTTCAGGAGCGCCGTAAGCATTGGACGCCCGAGGAGGACTCTCAGCTTCAAACGCTCGTTTCAGAAGGCATAGACAAGAGAAAGAATAAGGACTGGAAGGGGTGGGTACCATACTTCGAAGGAAGGTCGGTGAGGGCAATGAAGGAGAGGTGGTCTAAGATGACCAAGGGGTTGGGTAAGTTTGATAGGCCTTGTTTCATTTGGTTCCTTGCTTGAAAGGCCATCATTAACTTTGTAGGTGATGCCGGCGTGATGGGTGACGGAGAAGACCAGCCTGCGTCGTCGCCAGAACTGCACGGTATCCAAGGTGAGTGTTGTTAGTGGCTGTATTCTCAACTCGAGACACAGAGTGACGGAACTGAGATCTCTTGCTACAGCAGGGGAAGTACGAGCTTTTGACCTTTCGCAAGGACGATCTCTCGACATTCCGAAACCGAGCGACTCCGACTCTGGAAACTTTTTATCGGCGGCTAGCCTGGACACTTTCCCTTTCCTGAACCGTTTCGCCGCCACCGATACACTCGAAAGGTCCAGAAACGGATTTATTTTTGACTCCTTCAATACTGCTCAAACTGCCCTCCTTTCGCCTCGCCATCTCCTCAAACGTCGCCGTTCGTCCCTCTTCAATTTGCCACAGAATCGACGCAAGTCAACACAAAAGATCAAGTCACCAAGCGGAGGTGGGAGGTAGAGCATCTTGTGACCCTCCAAAAGCTCGCCACGTCAGGCAACTTCACCTATCAACAAATCGGAGAGCAGTGCGGAGGCAGGTCAGCCACTGCGACTGCACACAAATGGCGGGAGTTAAAGGGCAAGAGACGTGAGTCTTTCCATTCAAATCAACTTGAAGTCACTGACAGTATCGGAGCTTCAGATGTCCTGTAAGATTCCGTCAGGGCAGCCTCAAGCGCCGCCACCTCGACGAGCGCAGCGTCGACGTCAACACTTCCCAGCCCTGGTGCGACGGATTCCGCTACAGTTTTCACTCGCCTTCCTACCTCCACTCAAGAGCCGTCTACCATATATTCATATGACAACACCTCCTTTCCACCCACAATTTCCGTCGAGCACCCTCCCTCCGAACCGCACGTCGCCAGCCTAAGCCACATCACCCAAACTCTCCCGACATCCAATGAAGATAGCGCTGGGGCGAGAAGCGTAGTGGAGATACTATACCCTGAGGAGCAGCCCTGGAAGTGGTGCTCTGAGCTCGCTGGACTGGAGAACGCGATGCAAGCGCTGGTTCGCATGCGGTCGAGGAAAAAGATGTTGGCCGCCTGAGCTTGGCTTTGCTTGATTGAAAAAGATTCTCGGCTTCAAAACTGGCGTAAAGAGAAACGGCTAGCTCTTACGTGTCACGCTCTTATGCGTCGTGGTCCCCTTAGTAGGACGCCGTTCGAGTCGAGTCCGTTTGCTTCGCGTCTCAAAGTCGGAAGGAGCCCCATCATGACTTGGTCAAAGAGTGAGCGCAAACGTCAATTCCACTCCATGGAGAAGCTCGATTTTCACGAGATCGGACAAACTTTGGCAGAGTCTCAGTCTACGAGTTTTGAAAGTGAGAGAGGACCGTGCTGAAAATCTTTCCTCGGACAAGGCAAGCTTCGCTCTTCTCAGCAAGCAACACTCTTTTCGGGTGTAAACTTATTCGGAATGGGCGTGGGCCGGAGCGCTCGCCCGTGCCTGGCGA
>JASZXU010000964.1:0-11648 GCA_035521515.1 Phenoliferia sp. Uapishka_3
GAGTTGGGGTGGGGGTGCCAGCGGGCCTGCTTCAATCCAAATCGAAGAAACTAGGGGGCAAGAAAAGGGACCGATCGATACATATTGTGGGCAGCAGCAGAGAGGCAAACTAATCCATCCTCACCTAGAAAAATGGAAAAAGAAGATCAGTGACAGCCGTAATATCAATGTGCCAGCCTCCTCAGCCTCCACTCAAATCGCTTCGAAGCGACTCTCGAAGACAGTCGACGCCGGAAGCGCATCTCGAATGCGCGCCGGCAATTCCTTCATCCAGAGTGCTTCGTCATCCCCATCAAATCCACCGCCATCGGATCCAACACTCATAATGATAAGCGTGAACGACCGTAGCCCCGAAGCCCTCGCAAATTCCACCAATTCTTCCATCGGTACATCCATTTGAACGTAAAGGACGAGATGCTTGAGGCATTTAATCTGGTCGAGTGAAGATATTATAGCCACGTCGACAGATCTCACTTCGTCGATTTCAAAATGAGGAACCGGTTCGTCGTCCTCAGAGTCGCAGCCGCTCAACGTAATTGCTAGCGTATCGAGGCTTGTCATCTTTTGCAAGAGGTTGTTCAGGTCCAAGTAAGGCTTGGAGTCGAAAGGTAGGTGGGTGTACCGACAGATTCTCATCTCGAATTCGAGGAGTTGGTGCGCGAAGGGCTTCACGCCTTCGAGGAGGGGCGTGAGAGCGTCTCGAGATTCTCCCCAGAAGTAACCAAGTCGAAGAGTGCGGAGATTGGCGACGGCGGATTGAAAGAGGTTGGTGATAGTGATAAATGAATGTGGTCCGCGAAGTTCGTGGAGGATCAGAGTGTGAAGGGGAAGTTCGAGAGATGCGATGGGGATCCCTGGTGGGTAGGGAACTTCGGAGAGTTCGGAATTGTAAAGGTCGAGGACTTGGAGGTTTTGAAGTGGGTAGAGCAGTCTGGGGGAAAACGGAAAGGGATTAGCCTGCGGTCGTTGTGACTATGAAAACCAGGCTCACCTAATGAGAGCACGGGATTCCAGAACCTTTCCCTGCACGTTGTATTTGAACACCCTCAATCTCTTCTGATTTACCATCGCTTCCTCCAGACCAGTAGATCCATCCGCGAACATCGGTCCCAGTATCCTCTTATTCTCCTTCAGTTTCTCATTTGACAGCTCCAGCCCATGTCCAACGCTCAATTCCAGCGAATCCAGCTCCGGGCAAGCATCCAACAGCTTCGCAAAGGCTTTCGCATCCGCAGATTTGATGCCCCCCGGCTTCGCCAGACTCAAATAAAGCCGACGGACTCTCATAGAAACCGAATCGTTCAAGACATGGGCGATCTTTCGCTGTTTCACAAGCTTCAAGGCGAGCTTTGTTGCCTGCTTGGGATGGGCGACGGCGTATTGGGTGGTGTTCTTAGTCGCAGAGTACCAATGACGAGAGACGAGGTTGCACGCGAGTTGGGCTTGCTGCTGGTCGATGGGCGTTGGCGAATGGGAAAGGATGGATTGGATGACTTCGCTGGGGAGGGCGGAAGCGAGGGCTGAAGGGAGCGAGGAAAGATCCGGAGTGGTTGGTGGCGTCATCGAGGGAGGTTGTACTGCGTTGCAGGTGCTCGATGGAAGGTGGAAGGGAAAAGGCGCACAGCCGTCGCCGCGGGAGAATGTGCAGCGATATCCACGAATAGGAGCTCGGAACAATTGTCGTGGGCAGGAGAGAAAGGGTACATGAGAGGTGGCGAGGGGAACAAAGAAGATTTTTAACTGGAAGAAATCTGAAAGAAAGCGAGAGGCGTCATTGCTGTACAAACAGAAGGGGTGCACCTTGGGTGCACGCCAAGTTTCCAGCAGAAAAAGTGCCTTGTTTCATATTCATCAAAGGTTCTCCTCTGCTACTCTGTTGATAGCAGCCCGGAGAGCAAGCTGAAATAACACAAGCGGGGCTAGTGTCGAGGTTCTTACAGTCCGAACCGATAGTGCTCACCTCGTAACCTGAAAGAAAAGGCGAAGCGGGCGCAAGCCATTCACATTAGCGTCCCCCCAGCTGCCCCTTATGCAAGAAACGAAGCTTACCAAAAATTCCAGCTCCAGCAATGTACCCACTGGCGACCCTTGCGGTCACCGACTTGTGGCGGAACTCTTCGCGGGCGTACTATTCATACAGCGGGGTCGGCTACTCAGCCTCATATCAATATGGTGGTAAGGAGAATTTTACGATGTTTGAAATGTGGATCTCGATCACGGGTGAGGAGCAAGCGTCGACAGCGTCGTGAAGGGCGTAGGAGTACTGTAGACCGAGTCGCGGGTCAGCATTTCGCGCTCGCTTGCTTCCTACCTTCTCTTCAAGAAAGAAGGATGGTACTTACATGAGCGAAAGCACCCGCTGCAGCACCACCAACCAATCAGCACTCTCATCCCTTCCCCACTCTTCCTCCGCCTAATCCTTTGACCGACTCACGGTTCATAACCACGCCACCCAAGCACCTCGCATAATGCAGGAAGTCCACCATGTGTCCCTCCGAGTTTGTCTGAGCACATACAACCTTGACGCCGAGTTCCAATCCGAGCTTAGTGATTCGCTCTTCTATTTGCGCAAGGGTCGTGGTGCCATATTGCTTCGGATCCCGCTCTCCAAATAAGTTGTGGTTCACGCCGGACAAGAGAAGGAAAGTTTTGGTGTCGCGAATGTTGCGCCCGTCGGCAGGGTCGACGAGCGAGAGTCGCGTTACGCCGTGTGCGTCCTGCACGCAAAGTTGAGGTTTGTTCAGGAGCTGCAGGTAAGGGGGACGTACTGTTGTGGATACCATCTTGGGAGGAGAAAAGAGAGTGTGGGGGAGAAGAGAGTAGGGCGGCTTCTCAATCAGCCAAAGCGAGTCTGAGACACTCGATCAAGGCGACGGTCGTCGGTCTGCAACTGACGCGCCTTTCAATCGAACTGCCGCCCTCTGGTGCCGAACTCCTCCACACATTTCCGCCCTCACACTGAATCTCACACATCCTCAGCTTCATTCTCAACTTCGGCCACTGCGTCGACGTCGAGAAGCATGGATCCCAATCCAACCGGCCCGGCCACCGTGAAGAAGTCGAGCGCAAGCGGAAGTGGCAACAAGGCTGGTGGGAAGAAGCGAGCAGCTGGAGACAAGGACAAGGACAAAGAGCGCAAGACGAGGTCTCGGGCTGCTTGCCTGGCCTGCAAATCCACCAAGCAGCGCTGTGATGGTCCTTCGAGGAGTGAGTACCTCGCTCAAGTTACGCAGCTTGCCCGCGAGTCCGCGACCTCTCCGCGCGTCGATCTACTCTGCGTTGCGGAGGATATCCTGGGCAATTTTCTCTTCGTGGGGGCAAACCGGACGTCTTCCTCTAGAGAGCTCGCGGGGTGGGGAGCAGGCGTGATGCACTTGACCAGGCACCCGAGCTGAATGGTGGGGCCAGCTTGTTAACAACGAACGTGGCGCCGTTCCGTACGCACAGCGGTCGGTCAGAAGGCACGTCCAGAGGGGCGAGGGTTTTTGTGGTTGTCCATGGTGGTAGGCTTGGTCGGGATGTAAGCAGGACGTGAACGAGGTGGCGCATGTACAAAGCGTGCCACCCGGCAGGCGTGATCACCCGACGTCGACTTCACGAACATGCGCTGACATGCATTCTCTTTTTCAGTACCTTGCAGGCGCTGTGAATTGTCCGTGTCCTTTCAGATTTCACCCCAACGTAACATGGGCCTGACCCCCCTCTCTGTTGTGTAGGTATGGTCTCGAATGCAAGTTTCCGACTAGCGCGAACGTGATCGTTTACCCACCGTCAGGAGCCTTGGGTATTAATGACGCTGGAGGAGCACCTAGTACATCTGGAGAAAACAGTGGTCTGGTTACTCAAAAGTTCGTTCGTTTCGTCTTCAATGGCTTGTAAAGCGCCCTCTTACACTGTCCCTCCACAGGCTCTTTGAGATCGCCTCGCGCCTTCAATCCATCGAATCCGCCCTCAGTGTTCGGCATCATTCGAATATTCCCGGGAATGCTTCGTCGAGGTCAGCGTCGGAAGTCCCTCGTTCACCGTCTCCTGGGTCGTCGGACGATGGAATGGATCAAGATGGTGATGACGAAAATTTGGACGCGAGGGACACGAACCCGATACAAATCATAAATCAGACTCTGCATGATGTTGTCGGAGTTGTTGGGCGACCACCACCTGCAGCGGCTTCGTTGGATTATGGCGCACCTGATGTAGTCAAACGGGGAGTTCTGACCGCCACCGAAGTAAGTTTGCTTTTCTGTTGAATAGCTAGGTTCAAAGCTACTGCAGCTTACCTTGCACTTCTTCTGCAGTGTCAAGAATTGTTCGATTTCTTCTTTGCTTCAATACATCCCTGGGTTATGATGCTCTCGCTGGACGAGGACCGCGATGCCGCTGGAGTCCGCGCCCGTTCGACCCTCCTTTTTCACACCATCCTCCTTCTCGCCACATCTTATTCTGTTCCATTTCCATCACAACTCCATATGACCTTAATTTCATTCACCAACTCCATCCTTGCACCCCAAATTCTTTCACCGCAACCTCACGAGCTCACTACGGACTTTCTTCGAGCGATCGACCTACTCAATCTCTACAAACCAGTTCAACTTTCCAACAGAAGGGCGGAAGGCAGGAACGACGCCGATGCGATGAGGATGAGCAAGGTGAACGGACTTGCCAGTTGGATGCTTCAGGGGATCCTGGCTCGAGTTGCGGAGAGGTTGGAGTTGGCGAGTGTCGTGAACAAGTTTGCTCGCGCGTATTCCGCAAGCTCGAACGGCGCCCAGATCCCGAAGGCTATTGTGCGAGATTTGCGGCTCTACTACTGGCTATTGTCGAATGACGTGCAGTGCGTGCCTTTCTGCCATTCTCATCAGTCGCTATATTCGAAGCTTACCTTCACTCCAGTGGCAACGTTCAGTCTGGTAGGCGATGCAACATGGAAGGCGCGTCAGCGCTTACCACGACCCGACTCTTTTCATCACTTCAGCTTCAGCCTTACGATACTCGGTACTGAATATGCTATTTCTCCGTGTTGACGTGAGCTAACAACTAAATATTCTGCACTTTCATAGCCTGGCCTCGTCTGTCGAGATGTTTGAGGTCGCACGTCCTATTCTTCGGTCCTCTTCCTACGAGCGAAGCCGCCGAATTCCCCGCGCCGACCTCGAGCGATTCAACAGTGGCATGAAGGTGCATACTCACTCTCAATTCTGAGATCAGTTTTCTCACCTTCCGTATATTCGCAGGTCTGGTCCGACTTTTGGATCCCAGTTCTACTACAACAACTTTCCGTCGATCCCCTGGCCATGAGCGTTTGCCAACCGTTTTCATGGTTCATAACCCTTACCTACAACGCCTCAACCTACGTTTCCTGGAAGCAAAATCGCATGTATGCATCTGACTCTGGTGGAGAAGCAACAACTCCAGTCGAATCCAAGCCTTTGCGGAACGTTCGGAATGGAGGACCAAGAGGCTTGACAGATTGGGAGTTCCACGGACTCGAGAGATGTGTGGAGGCAGCCGAAGCAATGATCTTTACGCTGAGTGAAGAGAGTCGGGTTAGGGGAGGCTGGAGAGCGGTTCAGTGGGACGAGGCGGAAAGGCAGGACGGATGGAGAAAGTTGGTGCTGGATCAGACAATGGTCGAGTCGAGCCGGTGGGGTGAGTGCAGTGTTCTTCTTTCATGGGTATTGAGCCGGGGACTAACTTTTACTGTTTCTAGGTATGGATGCCATCAGTATTTCTATTTCCCGCTCGCATCCCCGAATAAAGCCTGACACACGCTTGCTCTGCAGCCTGCATCAACTACATCTACCCTCTCGTCTTTCTCAGCCACCTTGTCACCGATGTATGTTTTTAGTCCTCACCGCTTTGCACTCCTTGAGCTAATCTGGTTTTCTCACAGGGAGTACTCACTGCCGATCTCGTCCTCACTCGAACGCCTGCCGCTCAACCTCCCTGGCTCTTGCCGCAAAAGCTCCCCCGACTTCTGGAACTTGGTGCCGCTTTTCTCGACGCTATCGCCTTCAGTCCCGAACACCCAGCCCGCGGCCAAGCGCATCTCCTTCGTTCCCTCCTTGACGCCGGAATCAAGGGCACCCCCGCCAGCCCTACAAACGTTCCTCTCTCCGCTTCCGCCCCTACTCCAGCTCTCTCCACTCCTGGTGCGTCAGTACTCAGCCCGCCGACAAAACCCCAGCAGCAACCCCAGCCGGTCTTCGCACCGCAACATAAACAACCTACACAGAGCCATTATTTACCGGCTAGTCAGCAATATCAGCCTCAGCAACACCAACTTCAGCAAATGCAACGTCCTACTCAGCATCAGCCGCATTTATCGCAACAGCTGCATCCCATGGATTCAAGAGGTGGCGTGCCAGAGCAAGGACCAGGAATGGACGAGGCCTTGGCACAGGCATTGGACGGGTTCGATCCATTGTTTGGGAACACAGCATTCTGGGAGTGGAGTGGGGCCGGCCAGATGGGAAATTCTGGCGTGGATTGGGGTGACATGGCCCCATAGGATAGCCGTTATAGATATGATTGGAGTGTTCGAGGCAGTGCAACAAACGATTATTAGTATGTGTGTTCTGCTCATCCAGAACTATTACGCCTGAACCGCTGCTCAAAGCCGAGCCGCTCGTCTCAACATGTGCAAAGTGATAATTGGTATGGCAGGTGAGTGGGTATGTATGCGATAATTTGATGACAGAGTTGCAAACGTAAAGGATGGGTATTGGGAGCGAGGTATTGTGTGAAATAGCAGAAGGAAAAAAGTATCGTAGCGTCTCATCGGAGTGCCCCCACAACAGCTTCCAAAACGCAGAAGCAAACCTAGTGGGCACCGTGATTAGCGCCAAGGGCAACCGAAAGGATCCATTGAAGACTCACCATGTTGACAGGTATGAACCGAAGGAGTGTTGGCCAAAGTCCGCCAGAGCGATACGAATTCACGAAAGTAGGATATGTCGTTTGATACGGATGCGGAAATCTCACGGCCGGGACGCTGCCTGAAGATGCTGACAAAGTAGAAGAAGTCGGATGGGAAGTCGGGAGATAAGGTTCTGAGGCTTGCATCCGGCTCTTGACGACGTCAATAGGAAACCTGCGCAAACATAGAATGAGACAAGTCAGCTAGTGAGTGGTTTTCCCTTAGAAGGTCAAAATGAAATAAGACATGCATAATTCCCCATTGGACTACTCCAGCCGCTCTTCCCGCTACTAATAATCTGCCCCAGCCCACCTTCTGATCGCTCCGGCACGGGAAAAAAGCGGCAGAGTCGGCTGCAATGGAGACTGCCTCAATCTCTTCGGCGAAGTCACTCTTATATCCGCCTTGCCACCCTCGACTGACCAGTTCATAAGTTAAAAAATACGGTCCATAGACGCAATCGCGTAAAATCGTTGCTGAGAATCCGCGATAAAGTGACGAAAAGAAGAGCGGGCAAGGGGGGAGAGTAGAGAAGGTTGGGGAAAGTGGAAGGGGCCGTTTGTTGAAGCATCGTCAGTCGCTCGATTGGAATGGTCAATATTCTGTTTCTCAAGAAAGGTTCCCCCGGAGGATGTTAGATCGCGGAAATGCGGAAATGAAGACGAGACGGAGTGACTCAGTGAAGTAAAAACATCAGATGCGCTCTCCGGAAGCGTGATTTGGGTAAGCGTGGGCGCTGCAGAAGGATTTGAGAGCTGGAAGCGCATGGCTAAACCGTAGAAGCCAAAAACTGAGGTGTTGACGGTTGCCACTCCGAGCTAAACAAGGGAACTTGTACGAGCTGGGCCGGCAAGCGAAAAGTAGCAGCTGAAGCCTTGACATGTGTTTGCACCCTCTCCCTCATCATCACTTGACGGTTCGTCACCACCATTCTTACGCTGGCGATGCCCTTCGTTTTCTGCGAGCTTGCTCATTGAACTTCGTAAGTTCTTCATTTACAATCTCATATCGTACCGTTTCGGGTTTCCTAGCACTGGTTACTCTGGTGTCTGGGTTTAAAAACCCGATGCCGGGGTGTGATGATCCGAGTACCCCGTCCTATAGTAGTACGTGTGGGGATCGTTATCTGGATGGTGGGTAATGTAACGGATTCATATTGTATTCTTGTTAAGGATGGACCTTGACTATCTGGACGATACTCCGTTCTACTAAGGGTGAATCAGTTGCGGTCTGAGGGACTTGCCTTCGGGGAATGATTGTCGAATGGTATTTAGACTTTCAGAATGAGGGAGGAAAGAAGGATTCTACAATCCTTCTCTTATATAACGTCGAGAAAGCCAAGGGAGGGACTCCCTGCTCCTGGGAATCCCTGCTTTTGCCGTGTTGCCCGTTTGCCGTTTGCCGTTCCTCGTCTTCATTTCGTTTCCTAATGAAATTGCGTGTTGCAAGGCTTTTGGTTTAGTCGGCCTAGGTGGTGTCGAATGGATGTGAAGGGAATTTGCTAGGTGGTAATTTTGGTTGGTATGGGGTGGGTAGTCGTGAATCCCTTATAGGTATGCCCTACTCGTGCGCTCTGACAACCTTGTGCTTGATCGTGGGGTCCACGCAATAAGTCATCTTCCCACTTCCTAGGAGGTTTGCCCTAGCATTGATATTGAGAGTTCCCCGTAATCGTTTCCCACGGAATTTTCCCTTTGTCCTTAGCACAAGATGATGCCCCAGGAGGAGATTGTGGATTGAGTTCCCTCTATCTGAATCCCAGTTCCGTTCTTCACGTCCGTGTCCGTGTCCCGCATTGCCGCGTAGCCTCGGAATCCAAACTGGCACAGACCCCTTTGGAGTTCCGTACCGTCCTCTAATAACTCCTTGTATAACAATCTCTTCAACTTCTGTTCCAAACGTCACGAATACCTCGGGTCCTTCCTTCCACTTCCATCCTTACCACCCGGAGTTCGGCCGCTGTTGGTTATTAATCCGATTGAGCCGATGTTGTCAACCCAAATTGTCTCGGCTTCCCATGTCGGGAAAACTACTGTCATCCGCCTACTAATTTTGGTAGTCCTCCTTGGGGTTTGTCTTCCCCGTCTAAGTGTTCCTGGGAGCTCCCCACCAGGAATTACTTGGTGGTGTACTCCAAGTATGATACATGAATGTATTTTTGGTTGAGGGAACCACCCGGTGTCATCCATGCCAAAGGTACAAACACCCTTGTCTGCAGCCGTTTAAGGCTAAAGGCACATGTGTGGCTTGTAATGTAATGCACCTCAAGTGCGGTGGTGGCAAGTTCGGTTTATTTTTTGTTTAGGCCCAACTTCCAATTCTTCCTTGCTGACCCCTTTTACCTTGGTTGTTGTCCTGTTTGTTGTGTGCCTTTGTTTCAGCTATGATCGGGGTGGACCATCAGGAGTGGATGGCGTAGGGGTCGAGGAGGAAGATGTGGAGTTTGTTTGAGGAGAGTCTTCCGAGTCGGGAAGGGAGCATGGTGAAGATGAGGGGTTGGCAATGGTGGGTGAGTTGGCCGTTTCGGTTGTTCGTAACTATTCCTTGGAGATGTATTGGTGTTTCCTTCTGGTCGTATGGTTACTGATTTTAACCTTTCCTCGTGAACTTTCTCAATGTGGTCCGCCAGTTGCTTCGTTTCCCTTGCGTCCCCGGGAATGGGTCCTCCCAGTGTGGAGGACCTATGAGAGTTGATGACAGTGTCGTCGGGGTTGGGGGTATGTTTATTCCTTCTGTTGATCCTCCTCTGTAATGCCGTCATCTTGAATAGTTACCCGAAGGTTTCTTAGGCAAAAATGGGGAAAGTTGGCGGGCGGAGTGGTAAGGAAAGTGGCGCTATAACTCTGGGTGTGGAGGGACGGCCGCAACTGGAGGAGCCGGAGGAAGGCTGATGGGTTGTCAGAAAACTCATGATTTCCCTCTAGAAGATAAAGCATGGCCAGGGGAGGGCATACGTCCGCTAACGTCGGAAAGTTGATTGCTTTCTTCTTTGTAAGTGTACCACTCAATTGCCAGAGCCTCCAGGTTTGGCAATTTATTGAACGCGTCCGTAGTCTTCGAGCCTGAAGCTTCGGCGCGGCAGGAGGGTTCCGACTGGACAGGTCCTGGATGTTTATGTTGACAATGAGTTCCGCGAGGTGAGGGTACCGTACAACCGTTTGAGCTTGGGACCGGTTCCATCGTCCCCTGTCATTGGTTTGCCGTGCCTCCCCGCGAAGAACGTCCGAGCTATCTACATATCGATAGAGATGGAGGTGCTGCAGAGTCGTGCGAGAGTGCATTCCACTCCTCGGTATAATCCATCGAGATCAAAGATACTAGCCGCGTACAGAAGGGCCTTACGGCGGAGCGGCATGGGAAGGACAAGTGGAGGGGTGTTGAAACTTGAGTGGAGGGTACAGGTCGATGTGAAGGCGTGGAAGAGACCCGCTTGAAGTAGGAGTATGCTCAGGAGGCGTAATTCTGGTAGGTCTTGGTCCTGATTGCCCCCACATCTAGAAGATGAAGATGCGTCAGCGCGGGCTCTCCGAGTTTCGCTGGCCGCCCAATCGACTGTTCGCGAGCGCGTTATGTACTTCGGTGAACGAGCTGAGCAGGCGAATAGCACGGATGAGCTCCAGCACGAAATTGAATATTTGAGCTCGATGTTTAATGCCAAAGCGATAGCGCAAGCATTGCCTTGACTGAGCTCGACTGAACAGCAAGTCCGTGAGGGGCTGATTTTCTTGCAGTTACAGAGAAACTAAGAAGATACGATACAGAAAAGGTCGAGCGAGGGAGAATACGATCTTCTAAAAAAAACCGCGACCATGATCATCGATGAAAGTCGAGATTAGTACTCTTCAGGCCGCACAACAACAAACAGCAAAAAGTATCGAGGGACACGGGACTACTATTGCATCTGCGTCCCACACTGTCTATCACTCGCACCTCATGTAAAACTTTTCCTCCTCTCGGGCCTCACGAATACCGGGCGCCTGGCAAACGTGCTTTCGATGAGCAACAAAGAATTGAAAGAAGGGAGGATTTCTGGATTTTCTGGCGGCGAGAGGGGAAGGAGACAATGGGGAAAGTGTGAAAGGACTGCCGCCGTTCCTGCTGGGTGGCGTCTTCTTGAAAGGGCTGGAGAGGGTGAGGAGAGAGCGAATCACTGATGGCTAGGAGTTAGCTAGGAGGACTCAGACGTGGTTGCTTAACTGGTAGGTCACTCTACCTCTCACATCTCAGAAAGAGGACTGATGGTTGCGTTGTGTAAAGGGGCGGGGCGCGTCTTTCTGGGAGCGCTTTCGTGTAACTCGCTCCTGATGTCAATAATGTGACGTTCCTTGATGCTCTTGAAAGATAGAGTCGCATCTCTGGGCCAAAGTATGGTACGTTCCACTCATCCTGGAGGAATGAAGCAAAGAGAAGCGTCTTTGAGTTGCTTTGAGATGGGGCACGTAAGCATGGCTTCCAGGCTAAGCTCGATTCCAATCCTCAAGACAGTGGCGTTCCTCAGCACTCTCATTACCTAAATCTACTTCAGCTTCGTTGATGTAGCCCGGAGGAAACGGAAGAAGAGCGCAACGAACTTGCAAGCACTATCGAAGTATCGAGATTTGCAATAAATTGTGACGATCCCTACGCCAATCCACGCAGCTTATCTCCTCCCGCTCATCTCAAATCCTGAATACCGGTAATGCAACTGTTCCTGGCCTCGTCATCATCCCTTAAAATCTTCTCCTTCTGCTTC
>JASZXU010000965.1:0-11643 GCA_035521515.1 Phenoliferia sp. Uapishka_3
GACTGAGACCTCACTTACCTCTGGTCCTCCAGTCGCGTTCTCCCGACCCACCACAGTACAGAAGTTCATAATCGGCTTCACAAACTCTCCGTACCCATTCTACATGATGGATACCGGAAAGGAGATGCAGTCGGCTGATGTACAAATGAAGCGTGAGTTGGCTTTCCGAAGGGAAGAATATGAGGAAACTTATCACACTTGCTGAGATGCTGCGATTTCTTCCAGAAATCCTATTTGCTTTCGCCGAATCTTCAAGCTGCCAGAAAGTCCTCTTCGGTGGGTGCCACGACAGCGATCACGCTGAAGCCATCAACAGGTTGAGTCCCGTCGCTCGGGCAAAAATTGTCATGTTGCACACGGTCAAATTCGGCAGGGTATCAAAGGTTTATGAAGAGTTACCTTTCACTACGTACTTCTCCGACCTGTTCGTTGAGAGGGTACCCAGGCGCCCAAACGTGATAGTCTGTCCATTCATTTTCGCGGTTTCTCGAGCAGATATGATTTTGCTGACAAGAGCGATATGGCTGCGGCAGATCAATTCCCCTCCCCTACTCCTTCCAGTACCTCCTTGCCTTCATTACTTCCGCTCTCTGGAAGGATGTCCCAGGAAGGCAGGAAAATGCAAATTTTCCCACGATGGGCGCCTCATCAGAGATGAGCACCTCGACGCACGCCTTCTCGTCGAAAAACAGCTTAAGTGCGGCTGGGAGGCAAAACTTGGTCCTGGAAAGTGCCCCCGTGGGATTTTTTGTTTCAACAGGCACTTGGCTGAGCATTAGGTCCATGGTGGGGTTGACTTGCGGGAGCAAACCACAGTCTCTGATTTTTTGTCTGAAAGTCACTTCTTGAAATCAGCTTTATGGAAGTCTACTTTCATGAAGGTAGCTCTTTGCCTAGGTGGAAAGGTGATATGCGGCTTGCTTGCCACCCGCTTCACCGGCGTTCACGAAGCGCAAGTCAAACTGGATGCAGGTTACAGTTAGGAAAGGCAAAGTCATTGGAGAAGTTGCGGAGCTCACTACATCATTATCTCCATCCAAGACAATGATCGTGAGTGGATCATTAGGCGTCGTGCCCGTTAGTTTGACAGGGGTCTTCGTAAAGGGCGCCGAAGGCTGGCGAACCGCGCTATCTTTCATGGATGAAGTGGAGCTGCTCATAGTGACCGATGGTTGATTCAAGAATTTAGGATGCCATTGCAGCTGGCTGGTAATTCTAGGGTGTCTCTAGACTAATAACCTCCGCGGCGAATCGTGCAACCGTCGGCCCGTCGTCCTCGCGTTGACATGTCGGTCTAATCTCCGAGCTCACTCCTTTCCCGCTGCTTCCTTCCTACCACTCCTCAAAAGCCGAGATGGAAGGTGTGGCTCAATGGCTCAGGGTGGATCTGGCATCGTGGATGAATTCGACACTCGAGGAGTATTCCAAGTCCGCTGCTCAACGCGGTCGACTGGGTCGACGCGGACGCGACGTCGCATTGCCGGTGGGCGACTACAAACCTTGCACAGTCATCATCCTGGATGGGGATCATGATGTGGTAAGGCCTTTTTTGGATCAGACGCATCTCCACAGCTGAACGGTATCGCTTTAGTTTCACATGCGCTACATGAACGCAGGCGCGGAGGGGGCGGGACAGGCCGCTGCAGAGCTCTCTACTCGCACGCGGCAATATCTTCAGGGCAACGGATTGGCAAGTGATGGTGGTATCTATTGCTTCAGCTTTGTGTCAGTCCTGAATCATTCCGACGTCATCTTCGCCTCGCCTAACCTCTCGACTGCAGCAATCGTGTCGGGCTGGGCACTTACCTCGAGAATACAAGACAAATCAAAGACTTCGGCAATGTGCAAGAGTTCATCATCGGATTCAACAACTCTCCGTTCCCTTTCTACATGATGGACACCGGGAGGCAGATGCAGTCCGCCGACGTGCAAATGAAATGTGAGTTGGCTTCACGAAGAAGAGAGGCTCCAAGAGGGACTTCCAGTTGCTCAGGTGCTTCAACATGGTTTCATTCAGACATTCTTCCCGTATTCGCCGAATCACCAAGTTGCCAGAAAGTCCTTTTTGGCGGGTGCCACGACAGCGATCATGCCAAAGCCATCAACACTTTGAGTGCCGCCGCTCGAGCAAAAGTTGTCATGTTGCATGCGGTCAAGTCGGCAAACGTGGCCAAAGTCTACAAGGATTTGCCGATAACAACAGAGCTATCAGATCTCTTCGTCGAAAGCGTACCAAGGGCCCCCAGGTTGAAAGTGTGTTATTTCGTTCACCGTCCTTAAAAATGTGAGATGAGCATTGCTGAGAATGTGATTTCAGCCGATCGAGACGCCCTCATCCTTACGGTCCGGCCTTTCAGTACTCCCATGCCTGGATTACTTCAGATCTCGGGCGGGATGCACTAGGAAGGCAGGGAGATGCAAATTTTCTCACGACGGGCGTCATATCAGGGACGAGCACCTCGACGCTCGTCTCCTTGTTGAGAAAGGAAAGCCGTGTAGCTTCGAGCTGAAACTTGGTGTTGGAAAGTGCCCCCACGGGATTGATTGCTTCTATGGGCACTCGGCTGTAGCCAAGGTCAACGATGATGTTAAGTGCTGAAGTCATACAGTTCGCTGTACATGCAATCAACCACCTGTGTAGGAGCTTGAATAGTTTTCTTTACCTCGGTGCTTGATTCAACCCTCTAAACATCCGGCAAAGTCATTCACGTGCTTTTAGCAGTGGCACATGCCCTCACAACCTTCAAGGTTCTGAAGTGACTGGCATTCCCGGCGAGAGGTCGCTAGGTTGAGTATCTTGGCACCAGAATAACCTTTTTATTACATATTTCCTTGGACATATTTGGTACTAAAGCCTGACAACCGGAGATCATTCAATTTACCTAACAAGATTGCCGCCTCGCGGACGCCATAATCCAACAGTGGGGGACTAGTTCAGTGGCAGAACGCTTGCTTCGCATGCATGAGGTCCCGGGTTCGATTCCCTGGTCCTCCATGCGTGTGCGTTGAGCTCGAATACATACATTGGGTCAGCGACACTTTTTTGGTTGTGCGGTGTAGTGTATTGCGACACCAGATGCTGCCTATTGCTGGCCTTTGCAAGGAACAATCATTTTGTAGGGAACAACACGCCCGATACGAAGCGCCTTCTTTGCATGACCAAGAGCGCCAATCATCTTAAACAGAGGAAACGATTTGAAACGATATCTCAAATTTCGAACCGCTGCCGTAACGCCGACGGCGTGCGAAGATAAGAACGCACTCTCATCACATACGCCCACCGACTATGCTTTTCAGACGACATATGATTCCCAATACAAAAATTAATCCAGCCCAAGTCATCCTACCGAATCCGCCCATCAACCCGTCGCGCGCCTAAAGTCGGTAGCAGATCCCCTCATTATACATGATCGAGCCCTCCTCCGCAATTTCCGTCAAAGCACTCTCAGCCTCTTCAATAGTAAACTCGTCCTCGTCTGAAAGTCCCTTGTTGATGTGAGTGAGAAGTACTTCTCGCGAAGCTCCGTCTTCGTTTCGAAGAACGCCGCTGAGGACGGTACCGAGCTTCTTTGAGAATTGTTGGTATCTGTGCGAAGAGATCTCGTATCAGTTCCTGAGCGACACGTCGACTTATAGTGGAAGGAAACTCACCTCGCTTTTGTGAGACCACCAACAAGTGCCGCGGCAGGTTGAGGCGCCGACGAACTCTGCGTCCTCGTCTGACTCTCCTGAGTATCCTCATCATCCACCGCCATTTCTCCCTCCGCTTCTTCCCCATCCTGATCCGGATGTGGTGGTGGCGGACTACTAGTCGGACCTCTCTCACTCCTGCCCCTCCTCGGCGCCGGTGGTTTCCTCGCCTTCGCTCCAGCACCTTTCTCCGGCAATTCCATTTTCTCCATCTTAGCATTCAACTCTGCTTCCTCATCTTCATCCGTCTCTCCTTCATCCTCAGAAGCGACCGCGTCAATCTTTCGTCGCTTGGAACCATCTTTCGCGACTTTGACGACTTCTTTAAAAAGTGCGAATCGGAGGATCTCTTCGGCTGCGTGAGCGTCCTTTTCGTCGACAGTTTGGGAAAGACGAGCTTTGGCGTGTGCGGTGGAGAGTCGAATGAGAGTTTCGAGGGTACGTGCGGTCAAGGGGGAGGTCTGCGAACGAAGGAAACAGCCTACCAGTCAGCTCCAGCGTTCAGTCGAACGAGAAAAAAAGGTGAGACTCACCCTCTTCTGGTTAGCAGCCATATCATCGTTCCTCAAGCTCGTGTAAACTTGAACGATCCACTCGGCGGCTCCCTTGGTAAGAACAGGCTTGATAGAATTCTTGGCGTGTTGGATGTACTTCTTGACGAAAGCGATCGAGAGAACCTCCTTGCGCTTCTTCGATCCTTTTCCGGCGGTGGTAGTGACTCCACCGTGAAGTAGAGGGTTGTACTTCTCGAAGATGGGAGTCTCTTGCTTGTTCTCGGGGGCGTTGTCGGATCCGACGTTGAGGTTTTGCTCGAGTGAGTCGAGAGCGGGGGCGCCTGAAGAGGAAAGAAACGACTAGTCAGTTCAAAATAATCCCAAGTCAAGAGAAAAGAAGCAAAAGAGACGCACCTTCCTCCATTCCCGGCTGAACATATCGATGCATCCTCAGCACATGTTCCGAAATGAACCTATCTCTCTGATCATCCACATCATCCGTGACAACAAACAGCAAATCGAACCTCGACAGGAGGGAATCGGGGAGTGCGATATTCTTATGCGGGTCTTTATGAACGTCATACTGTCCATAGATGGGGTTGGCGGCAGCAACGACTGAGCAACGTGCGTTGAGTGAGGTGTGAATACCGGCTTTGGCGATAGTGACGGTTTGTTGTTCCATTACTTCGTGGATTGCCACTCGATCGACTTCGGACATTTTATCGAATTCGTCGATACAGACTACGCCTCGGTCGGCTAGTACCATCGCTCCGGCTTCGAGTCGTCGTTCGCCTGCCAGCCAAAATGGGTTAGTGACCTGGGAATCGAATCCCCGGGCAAGAAGAGTGGACTTACCAGTCTCTTTATCGGTAGTAACAGCCGCCGTCAATCCCACACCACTAGAACCTCTTCCCGTAGTCGCAATAGCCAACGGCGCCGTGTTCAGAACAAACCTCAACATCTGACTCTTTGCCGTACTCGGATCTCCCACCATCAAAATATTGATATCACCACGAATATGAGTCCCATTCGCCAAATTCTTCTCCATCCCACCCAGGAGAAGAAGGAGGATAGCCTTTTTGATGTGATCGTGGCCGTAGATGGAGGGAGCGAGTGATTGGGAGAGAAGCTCGAACACGTTCTTTTTCCTCGAAATAGTGTTGATGTTTCGTACGTCGGTGTCGGTTAGAGCAGCTTGGGCGATTCCGGCTCCGGATTTGGCGGAGAGGAGGACAATGTGATTGGCGAGGATGAGGGTTCTTCGCACCAGCGTTTTTTTATCAGTCTCCCTTCTCTCGCTCGAATGAATGAATAAAGAACGACCACTCACTTGAAAATAGCGCTTCCCCCACTTCCCCCACCCAAACTTCTATAAGTTCCCACAATCTGTAACCTATCCCCCGGTTTACACATATCAACCAAATCATCTTCCAACACCACCTCAACGCTTCTAGGCAATTGACCAGCAGGAGCTCTCTCCGGCATTTCTTGAATCATGATATTTTGTTGATCCATATAATTCGATAATCCATGTTCCACTTCGAGAGGATTTCCGTCGGCGTCGGTCGTGGGGAATGTGGAGGAGGTTACGGGTGCGCCGGTCGCGGCGGCGGAGGAGAGTCGATCGGTGTAGACTCGTGTGTGGAAATCGGAGGTGGAGGGACAGAAATGGACGGATTCTTGAAGTTTTGGTCGGACGAGGTTGCCTGGGGCAAAGCGACGCGTTGGGTCAGCATGCGGCATTGGATACTTTGGTTGCTGGCAATCCTCATGTCGCGGTAGGAACAGTCTCTCTGGCCATCCTCAATGCCCTAACCTCCCCACTTCCACTTTGCCCTTCGATTTCCTCCCTTCCCTCACACACCCTTGCCCCTCGTGCTTCGAGTAGAACACAAAACCAAAGAAGCGAACTCACATCTAGTAACGATTCCTTCGAGACAAACCATCTTGCCCAATTTATCCGCCCTAAGAGTCCTCGGGGTCGCATGATTATCTCCAAAGCTGCCTCTGAACCCTACATAGTAAAGGGTATCCGCGTCTGCAGGTTGAGGACCCGCCGAGTTCCTGACGACTTCTCCCAGAGCGAGGTCGGCGGCTGGGAGGTAAGATCCTGGTTCTTTTAATAGCCTGCGGTAGGGTGGGAGGTGTGTCAGTGCAGCTGAAGGTGGAAATGGGTGAGAGAGAGAGAGAACGGACCCATCACAAAGCTCGCGGTCGTACTCCCTCACGTCGTCAATGTTAACGATCAACCTCCTCCCTCCAGCGCGTTTCATCTTGCTAATCAAGTTCCTATAGTTGACCGACATCTTCCTACCGAGAGCTGAGCCCGCATCCAAGTCGAGGAACTCTACGAATCTGGAAAAGCGCGTTGGATTTCAGTTTCTGGTTTGACGCGTCTGCTTCGCCTGCAAGAGAGGTGGAGGACGACTTACGATTGTTGACGAGCTTTTTGGTGAGGATCGTTTTGGTTTTCTGCCATGTTGACGCGTTGAAAGAGGGTGTGGAGGACGGAGGAGGAGAAGCCTGGAGGAGCGAGTGGGAAGAGTCGGTGTGAGGCTGGAAATTGGCTCTGGGGTCAGCTGTGCGCGCGATTTTGAGTGTGCAAGTGGTGTAGAATTGCTCACTGGGTGCCCAGGGAGCGGGAGAGACGGATGTGCAAGTGCGGAAGTATGGGGAAGGTAGATGAGAAACGGATCAAGTCGCGTCGAGCAAGTATTTCGTAAATTACTCGTTCAGAAATTAATTCTCGAGCAAAAGAAATTACAACGCGCTGGGCGCACATGCAGACAATGCAAGACCCACTCATGCAGAGCTTTTCTCCAAGTCAGTACATAGCTGCTGAGCCAAAAGAACGCAAGACGGATGGAGAGAAATCGCGAAGGAAGAGTGCAGCTGCATCCGCCCCTATCTTTCGACCATGGCTCGAGCGCGCGACCGTTTCTGCTGATTTTCGGCCAAACGCAAGCCAAACGCCTGTATCTTCAACAACTCGCTCCAGGTCACAAGGAACTCGGTTGGAAGAGATTGGCTCGCGTGCATAGGTGAGCGCTCCCCACTAGCTCAGTGCTCTTCAAGGTCCTCCGCCCTGAACAGTGAACACTGCTTCCCGCTTCGCATGAAGACGAGCCTGAGCCTCGCTGATTTTGATCAGCCTCCTATGTAGCACCAGCCACGACCCAGACTAAGCCTGTGACGTAGCCATTGAGGCGTTGTCAACCGCAACACCTACAACGTACGGACAATTCGCTCTTTTCCCGGCGGCTATCTTCTGGCGGAGGATCTCACACGAGAAGACAAATCAAGAGATTTCACCCTGTCAAGCACTTTGCTCATCCCTGCTTGTCACAGATGCCAACCAGCCTTCTCGACCTCTCCGACGACCTGCTCCTCATGATATGCGAGCAAGTTCAAGATGCTCAAGGCTACTTTTCCGATCAAGATGATCTGCGGCGACTTCAATTAGTGAATAAACGGCTCCGTCTGGCCGCCTTGCCTTCGCTGTGGGAGCGTGTTCATCTCATCTCGAGCACAGACGCATACGACACGGTGACCTCTACAATCAAAATACTGTCACTAAACTCCCATCTCTGGCTGTTGGTAAAGCACCTCGCAGTCTGGATTGACGAAATACCGGGGACGTCTATCGTTGTGGCGCTCGCGGTGACTTTGGCACGGAATCTTCGTGGCATGACCCTCGTATCTGACGACGTCGACTCGAGGAGCACGGGCAGCTCAGAAATTACCACCATCGTCACCAACGCTTTGCGGTCGAGTCGAATTGAGGAGATCATATTCCAGGAGGAGTGTTCGTTTGAGGACAAGACCTTCAGCTGTAAGGACATCCCAACTCTCAGGAACGCTGAGCTTTCGGGAACCGCGCTTTCTGGGCAACTATTCGGAGACGTACCCGGCGAGACGGTGTTGAATAGGATTGGGGTTAGGATGGTAGACGGCAGCGCCGGGAGAGCTCTTCTACTTCGTGCGCTTCGGGGTGGAGTTGCCCATTTGAGTCTGGAAGGAAGTCGGGAATCGGAGGGAGCAGGAAACTTGTGGACGCAAGAATTTTTTGATCTGGTGAAGGAGACTTCTACAGTAGAGGTGAGTTTTAAGATCCATTTCGTCGCTCATCGCTGACTTTCGCTGCAGACCGCCTCGGAGCATCATCTCACCTCCCTCTCCTTCACACGCTTTCACGGCTTCTTCCAAAAACCAGACGTCGTGGTAGAACCCCCCTCGGCCACTATCTTCGACTTTCTCGGCACTATCCCTCTCAAAACGCTGGCTTTACATCACTATGGAAATTTCTATTGGACGGAGGCATTTTCGAGGATCCAATTGGTGACAGTGACGGACCTATCGCTTGGTGCACCCATGTCCTACGCATACAACCGCACCCGAAGTTTCGTGGACGAGGTGCGTTTGCGCCCGTCTTTTCCTTCCCTCTGATACCTCATTGATCGTTAAGTTTTCATTTCTAGGTCAGCGCCAGGCAGAGTCTCCGACACTTTCTTGCATCTTTCCCCAAGCTCAAGGTGCTGGAGCTGCAAGGCTGGGTATCCTCCTACGACTTACAGACATTCTCTGAAGCCACGGACCTCGAAATCGGCGTCAACACTCCATGTCTTCACTCTTTGTTACTGTTAGTTGGGGCTTCAAGTGTGCAGACGCTTCGTCTCTCACGGCCTGGTACCAAGGAAGCCGTGCTGTGCAACAAGGTCGATGGCGCTTGGTCTCGTGAGCTTATGCGCACGCTGTGTTATATCTACTACTAGTTCAAATTCTGTCGTTTTTTTTCCCTTCCGAACCGTTGTGTAATTAATGGGGTTCGCTCTAATTCCAGACTGCCCAAAATACAGGAACGCGATTGCGCGAGATAGAAAGCAGTGGAAAGGGAACTGTCTGCTTGGGATGAGATTTCTCTGACCGTGATATGTCAGGTGTTATTCCCCTGCACTGGACCCAATGTATCTTGTACCAGTCAAACGCTCCGTGGCCGAGTCCCGTTCAAGTGAAGCGCCGGAAACAAGCTAAACCCGGCTTAGCTCCGCGAGGCCGTGAAAAAGTGCAAAGCCTGGCACTCGTCGCTCTGCAAACAACCAACGACACGAACCCTGCTGCCCCATTCTTTCTTCCTCTCTTTTCCCTCTCCTTTCCCCTCTCTAGAACTACTCCACAATGTAAGCCTACCCTCCGAGCATCCGCCCCTCCCAGCGCTGCCTTTCCTGCACCAACCAAGCTAATGCTCCTCCCTCTCCTGCTACAGGCCCAAGAAGGGATCTAAGCGCAGAAAGACCCGAACTCACGTCAGTTTATCCCACTTCCTTTCCCTCTCTTCACCCCCCAGCTGACCCGTGCTGTTCCTGGTCCCCTCTGCACAGATCAAGCCCACTCAATCCTCTGCCGACCCAAATGCAGCAAAGACGCCAAAATCATTCGTAGTTAAATCTGGCGTAGTCGGTCCGACTGTTGCTGCTCTCACTAGGGATGTCAGGAAAGTACTTGAGCCAAATACTGGTTCACGCATCAGGGTCAGTTTTTGGCTTTTCCCATCCTCAACGACCTCCCCCCCCACTCTTCCCTCCATCTTGCCTCTTGCTAATCTCATTATATCAACAACTTTAGGAAAGAAAATCTAATCGACTCCGTGATTTCGTCGCCATGTCCGGACCTCTCGGCGTAACCCATCTCCTCGTCTTCTCCCAACCCGTTCAACCAGGTCTCCTTCCCGAACCCTCCACCTCCACCTCTTCCTCTTCCAAAAAGCCTCTTTCCGGCTCCAACATTCAACAAGAAGAAGATCCAGAAAAGACCACCGTCAATCTTCGACTCATTCGTCTTCCCCGTGGTCCAACTTTGAGTTTCAAAGTTCTTCGTTATTCACTTGCCAGTGATGTTTTGAGGATGGCGAGAAGACCTAGGAGTATTGGAAGAGAGTTCGCGGAAGGTCCGCTACTTATTCTGAGTGGATTCGGTGGAGAGAACAAAGAGTTGGGTTTGATGAAGACTGTTTTCCAAAACCTCTTCCCGGCTATTCACGTCCAGACCGTTTGTCCCTGTCCTGCTTTTTCTTTTGTCCCTTCGCATTAACTCAAAGCTTTTTCAAACTACGCAGATGCCACTATCTTCCGCCCGCCGAGTCGTTCTTCTCTCCTACTCCCCCATCACCAAAACCGTCGAATGGCGCCACTACCTGATCTCCGTCCGACCCGTCGGAGTTTCAAAGCCCATTCGAAAAATCATCGCTGGATCTACATCAGCAGCTGCTTCTCTCAAGCGATCTCGCGCGGATGACAGTGCTTCTGAAGCTGAAATCGACGACGAGGAGAATGGATCTTCGAGGGCGGTTGAGAAGACTGGAAGCAAGGGAAAGGCCGTGTTGGATTTGAGCAGGGCGGATGATATTAGTGATTATATTTTGAGGCATGAGGGTATGGGTTATTTGACTAGTGATTCGGAAATGTCGGATGCTAGTAGTGCCGCTAGTGGGGGTTCTTCTGGTGAGTCCACTTTCTTTTCTTCGCATCTGTTTGTGTTTTTTCATTGGGACTGATGATTGTGCTACTTCAGACGACGAACGAAGAGGCAAAGTCAGACTCGGAGCCGACTACATCGGACGAGGAAACCGTGGTCGAGGTATCAAAGGAGAAAAGCGAGCCGTCCGACTCGTCGAACTCGGTCCTCGTATCGAACTTGGTCTCGTTAAGGTAGAAGAAGGAGTTGGAGAGGGAGAAGTACTTTTCCACGAGATTGGTACGCCCTCCGCCGCTGTCTTCCGATCTTCTTATCGGGACTAACTCCCTTTCTCTTCAGTCCACAAATCAGCCAACGAAGCCGCTCAACTCGCCAAAGTCCACGCTGCCCGCCGCAAGCTCCAAAAAGAGCGCCGAGAAGCCCAAGCTGCAAACGTCGCCGCCAAAAAAGCTGCGAAAGCTCTTGCGAACGGAGAAGCACCCGAAGGCGAGGATGCTGAAGGAGAGGACGACGAAGAAGAAGATGAGGAAGACAAGATCGACTCAGATATCGAGTACGATTATGATGAGCATCATGGGTTGCCAGTGGGAGATTTGGATGAGGAAGCGAGTATGGATGATGATTCCGACTTTGGATCTGATGAGGAGGGGTCTGGAGAAGAGGGAGAAGGAGCTATCGAGTCAGATGCGGACGACTCGGATGAGGACGAAGAAGAAGATGAGGAAATGATTGGGGAGTACTCGGATTCGGATACTTCGCCTGTACCGATTGGATACGACGAGCGAGAAGAACAAGCGCCACCACCAAAGAAGAAGCCCAAAGTCGTTCAAGGTCGTAAACAAGGTCCCATGTCGTTCAAGCATTCGGCTTTCTCAAAGCAAGAGAGGGCACCGGCAAAAGGAGCTATCGGAATTCAGCTACCTAGGCCGAGTAAGGAGAAGAAAGACCCTAAGGAGGATGGTGGGGATGGAGAAGGTGGAGGTAGAGG
>JASZXU010000966.1:0-11628 GCA_035521515.1 Phenoliferia sp. Uapishka_3
GGAATAGGAGGCGCTGGTGGATTCACTCGAGCGGGAGATCTGCGAGGAGACGCCTCGACCATTGGCCGTGTCGGCGAGACGACTTCGGGCGCCTCAGCAGACACCCTAGTATTCGGTCTCGACGTACTCGGTCCTGCTTCGATAAGGCGAGACGATGCCGATCCTGATGCAAAGCGGCTGAGCCTAGCAGCCCTCATTGCCGCCTCACTGGGATGCTCGATCGCTCTCGTGCCTGCGCGACCGGAGCCGCCCATAACATCCGCCACCAAATCCGCCATGCTGCCCTCCATAGCCCCCCAAACAGCATCAGAATCATCTTCACCCTCCACTCCACTGACGACGAAACTTCTTGATCCGAGGGACCCGCGAATGACTGGACGAGCAGGAGTATCCGACTCTGATTCAGTTTCGCTGGCGTCGTCGTCACTGACGACAAGGACTACGTCGGAAGAAGCCGCACGGATAGGGTCGGAGCCGGAAGATTGTGATGAGGAAGAAGACCGAGAGCTCGAGGCGGATCCCAAAATGATGTCGGCTTCATCGTCGGAGTCGAAGTCGTGCGAGTCGTGCGGGGATCCGGGGAAAGGTTGGTCGGGAGCTGCAGATGGATCGGGACGATGGAACCAGACGAAAAGGCATTTTCGGCAGCTGTTCGACGTGGGACGTGGATGGGGGTCAGCGAAGTCGCACAGACATGTGGAGGCGAAAGACTCACAAAACGTGACCGCAGGCAAGTGAGTATGGTCTGTCAAGCGTTTCCAAGCAAACATTACATGCCATTGAGGAGCGAAGGGAGGCCAATAAAGCGCCTTGCTGGCTGATAATCTGCAAGTGGATGGGAGTGGCGCTCAAGTCAGCGGCGAGCGCCCAAGCGGAAAGGCAAAACGTGTTGCGATAGTTACGTTGTCCTTGTAAGCTAGTTCCCGTTCTCTCCTGATCGCTTCTTGAGCGGTCGAGACAGAAGGAGCAGCTGTTTTGGTGGGGCTCGGAGTGGGTGTAGTTGCTTTGCCTTTGCCCTTGACAGCGCGCCGTGCTTCCGGCGAGAGACCCTTGAGAGGAGAAGGAGCCTCTTCTAGCTCTTCAATATCGGTCCCATCTGGAGGTGAGGTGCCTCTCGGTGCTGTCTCTTTGGTCGAGTCAATCTCCACCGCGCTCTGTACGAGGCTCGCAGCGACGGCAGAGTCGACGTCTACGGTATCGCTCGTCCCATCACCATCATCCTGCAATGGCTCCTCCACCCTGGCATCCGAGTCGACGGCAGCTGTGGCTCGCGTCCTGCGGCGCTTTTGCTGTGGTTCCTCCTCGTCGCTGTCCTGGTTTGCTTTCGTTGGGCGAGTACCTGAGCTTGCTCTAGCTCGCTTGGACCCCGAGGACGGGCCAGCCTGAGGAGCTGCTTTCTTCTTCCGTTGCGCCATCCGTAGTCGAGTTTGGCTGCCGACGAAAGGCTGGCGTTGGTGCGCCCCCCACTTACTGTACTTCCACGCGAGGGGCTCCTCCGAATTGGCGCGATATCGAGCCAGCCCCCAGCCAACGCGCATCCGTAATACGCTGGCTTCATCCCGTCATCGTGTCACTCGTTCCTTCGATTATCGTATCAAGAAATTAAGTCCTGATCTTTTTCATCAAAGCCTAAGATAGAACGCACATTTTTGCCGAGGATAAAAAGGTATAGACGTGAACGCGTGAAAGGGACGCGAACCAGCGCGAACTTGACCCACACTTGCTGGCCTCGAGCTGACTTCCTCTGAATCCGTGCGACTCTCGAAGTTACACAAACCCAGAGTTCTCCCCTTTCTCATTACCAGCCTTCTCACTTCTCCCTTCCGCCAAGTAGGGAATCTCTTCTTTCTTCTCTTTCCTCGCCAGCCGTCCTCACACTCGCACAACCCACTCAGACTCAATATGTCCAACGCTGAAGCCACCGCCAACACGGAGGAGGACCTCATCGACTACGAAGAGGACGCAGTAGAAGTTCCTTCCTCCCTCGCCGCCCCTGCCCCGGCTGCGACCAACGGCGATGCCGCGCCAGGTGAATCGAAGAGTCTCAACTCCTACGTTGGAGTCCACTCGACTGGTTTCCGCGACTTCCTCCTCAAGCCCGAGCTTCTCCGTGCTATCTCTGACCTCGGATTCGAGCACCCGAGTGAAGGTGAGCCATCAGTCTCGCCTTTGTTTCCCTCGCGCGTTCGAGTCACCACTCGTTTCGCACCGCGCGCGCTCGCTAGCAACTTCGCTAACCCGTTCTCTTGTGCCCTGTAGTGCAACAGGAATGCATCCCCCAGGCCATCCTTGGCATGGACGTTCTCTGCCAGGCAAAGTCTGGAATGGGTGCGTCACTCTACCCGCCCCTTCAGTCGCATTTTCCCTCATTGACCGTTTCCCTTCGCGCTTCAGGAAAGACGGCCGTCTTTGTGTCTGCCACTCTCCAGCAGATCGAGCCCGTCGATGGTGAAGTCTCAGTCATCGTCCTCTGTCACACTCGCGAGCTTGCGTACCAGATCAAGAACGAGTACGCCCGATTCAGCAAGTACATGCCAGACGTCCGCACTGGTGTCTTCTACGGAGGAACGAGCGTCAAGGCCGACCAAGACCTCCTCAAGAACAAAGAAAAATGTCCCCACATTGTCGTCGGAACCCCTGGTCGTCTGAACGCCCTCGTTCGCGACAAGAGTCTCAAGTGCGCCAGTGTCCGCCACTTTGTTCTCGACGAGTGCGACAAGATGCTCGAAGCTGTCGGTTAGTAATCCTCCCAGCCTTCCCTTTTTCAACATACTCTCGTCACCGAGCGAGCGACGCTGCCTTCCCCTGTCGGATCTCCATGCGGATCAGCTGGACGTGGACACCTGTCGCCTTCTTACGCACGCCCGCGAGCGTAGCGATCAATCAGTAGCAGCTACTCGGACGAGCTCGGCGCCGTTCCGAATTGTGCGGCGCGCGCCATGGGAACGGTTCGCTGAGGAGGAAAGTCGAGTTGCGGCGCGGAGGACCAAGGAGCACAGAAGATGAGCGGCATCGGAGAATATTACAGGCAAAAGGCCAAGGGAGCGGGATCAGAGGGTGAGGTGGCTCGACTCGGATGAAGCGGGTAACGATGGCCGGTGGCGTGTTTCTCTGGGTGCCTTCCTCTTCTCGTTTTGCCGGGAGGACTGTCGATCAATCGCTCCGCCATTCGGAACTGTTATCGTCGTCGTCAATCTCGCCCCCCTCCCCCTTCCCCGCCTCTACTTTAGCCCTTCAAGCATTCTATCGCCATCCTCGAACAACCAAGCCGTCGACATCATCAAGTTAGCTGTCACTCTCCGCCAGTGATGAAGACCAGTAACCTAGCCGGTGTGCTTGGTCCACTTCCCTCAACCGACCCGACGCTTCAGCATTACGACCAAGTAGCCAAACCTCGACACCGGACGACTCTTCTAACTCTTTTTCTTCCCTCCCCCACCCCTTCTCCTCACGCCTCCTTCGACTTGGCGAGCTTGACACGACGAACAGACCGTTTGGCGCGATTGAATTGGTCAACATGCCCTTTTCATCCTTCCCTCTTGCGTCTCCTTCTTTCCTGTGCTCCTGGATTCAGATCACCTTCATGTCACGACCTTACTCGATGCAAGTCTCAGATACTTACTAGCATTCTCTCTTCCCTTCCGTCCGCCTCCATCTACCCTTCCGTTGCACTTCGGTCACGACTCCGCCCCCTCGCCTTGCGTACCCCATTCACCCCAACACAGACATGCGACGCGACGTCCAGGAGATCTTCAAGTCCACTCCCCACCACAAGCAGGTCATGATGTTCTCCGCCACTCTTAGCAAGGAGATTCGCCCTACTTGCAAGAAGTTCATGCAGAGCGTGCGTCTCATCCTACTCCAAATGGATGCCGCAAACCGAGCTGATTTTACAATCGATGCGCCAGCCTCTCGAGATCTACGTTGACGACGAGAAGAAGCTCACCCTTCACGGACTTCAACAACATTTCGTTCGGCTGGAGGAGAGCGCGAAGAACCGCAAGCTCAACGACCTTCTTGACTCGCTGGAGTTCAACCAGGTTCGGCAATTTTGCCTCTATTTCTGGTGCTGGACCCTGACAAGTACTTCTATCCCTGCTTAGGTCTGCATCTTCGTCAAGTCAGTTAGCCGCGCCACCGAGCTTGACCGCTTGCTCCGCGAATGTAACTTCCCTTCCATCGCCATCCACTCTGGTTTGCCCCAAGACGAGCGTATCAAGAGGTACCAGCAGTTCAAGGCGTTCGAAAAGCGTGTTCTTGTAAGTAAAACCTTGTTCTCATAATTGGCTGAAGCGAGTGACTAACGCGCACGCTTCCCCGCTTTAGGTCGCCACTGACATCTTCGGTCGAGGAATCGATGTCGAGCGTGTCAACAGTGAGTCAACATTCCTTTGGCCTAGTGATTGGGCAAAGTCTGACTAGAGGCTTTCTCTGCAGTCGTCATCAACTACGACACGCCCGGAGACGCCGACTCTTACCTTCACCGTGTCGGGTCAGTTGACATCTCTTCTAGTTTTCATAGCTGCTGCTCATTATTTTAAAACTGTTACAGACGTGCTGGACGTTTCGGAACAAAAGGTCTTGCCATCACCTTCGTGTCGTCCGACGACAACGAGGAGGTCCTGAAGCTCATTCAGTCGAGGTTCGAGGTTGCGATAACTGAGCTCCCCGAAACCATCGATGCGTCCACCTACAGTGAGCATGATCTTCCGTCTGCATTCGTTTTGCACTCGATGTTGTTGCTCACTCGTCCCTTCAGTGAACGCATAAGATTTCTCGTTTCAACCATTACGCTCCCAACTACAAAATCTGCCTCGGCTCCCTACTTGTTCTTCATTCCCCCACTTGCTAGACTCCTCGGAAAGCTGGTGTACATCACGGGGGAATCAATGTTATATCATCGACTTCAACCGCTCTCCACCTCTGTAAATCGAAAACAAATTCAGAACCCGTCTCTCGCGTTTACATGCCATGTCGACTACCTTGGACTAGCATTGAACTCTTCTCGTATCTTGTATCTCGGGAAGCGTCACCGGGCGGCGAGACCCTGCTGAGGAGACTCCGCATCCGCTCGTTCAGGTTCCCTCAAAGACCAATCTGGCTAGTCCCTCCCAATCAATCACACTCGCCCGTTCACATCGACGCTCATACATCGCCCAAAATCTCCCCGAAGCTCCATTGCGAAACGCTCTGTCAGGCCAAGTTGGGCCCCGCATACGTGAGAACGTAAAACGCAGTGGTCATTGGTCGCGTGGAGCTCGGCATGAAAGGCCGACTTGAGGTGTTCTCTCCTCTTGTCATTTTCTAGTCCCTCTCCTCTCCGACCATCAACGACTCTTGCTCGCCCTACCGGCGACTACCGCCTTCGTCATCACCCCATGCGTACTGCTTATATGGACCAATACTTTGCGCCTGCAGCTCATGCTTCTGTGGCCTTCAAAGTCACTTACTGGGCAGACTCTTTGAAAATCCGAGCTCGCGGAACGTCTATGTACAAGGACACCACTCGCACCGCAATACGAACCCCTGCTGCTGGAATCGCTGGACTGCCGCCGCTCGTCGTGTAGACGCCTAGGCCGTCAACGACCGCTTTGACGTCCGTTGCCCTCTACACCGCCTCCCTCGTCTCTTCCAGTCTTCAACTACCGGGCACAACCCCGCCATCGCGATCCGGGAACACTGCAACCTGGCCTTCCCAAACTTACCGCATACTCCAAATCGCCTCCACCTCAACCCTTCCGGCCACCCTCCACCTCCACCCCTAGCCTATAGATAGCACTTATGCCATGGAATATACAAACCACATCCTCGGTCACACCTCGGAATCTCGGAGTCATTTGCTGACCGTTGAGACGGAGCCGGAAGACATGGATTAGGTGGCGGCGTCCGGGAGTCCATGATGGCGCGAGCTGCTGAGCTCTGAGCTCTGCGCGCAAACGGGTTGGGTACAACGTGTGGCAGGGCTGGGGACACGAAAATTGGAAAAGAATGGAGGGATGTGGGGGACGTGCTCGGGTCACCCGGTATACCGGTTGCTGACGATCTCGGAACAGACCTTCCGACTCCCCAGTGCCAAGAGTCACGCTGCTGGTCGTGACTCGCTGGACACCCTTCTTCTACACCGATCCAAGATTGGTTCCAAAGGCCGCAAGCTACTGCCACTCGGGCTGTTGACACCGTTGAGAAAACACGCCAGTCGACTTCACAAGTCGAAGGATCCGATCTTGAACCACCAATTACCCGCAACAACTTTCCGATGGCAGATCAACTCCGACCCTCCTCTGCCTCCATTTCCTCTGCGTCGACGCAGATCGAATCATCGTCCGCTGAGAAGCAAAAGCCAGACGCAATCGAAGGAGTGGACGTCAAACGCGCAGAGTCCGAATTTGATGACCTCCGTCGGCAGCTTTCGCATAGTTCATCACTCCATCGCACCAACACGGGACAGAAGGACGCGGAGAAAGCAGATGACGGGGAAGACTTTGATCTTCTCGAGTACATGACCGATTCTTCTGCTACGAGGGGACATCATGGCTTCAAAAAAAAGGCCCTGGGAGTCGTTTGGGATGGCTTGACAGTCACTGGTGCGGGAGGCATGAAGGTCAGGACACTTCCTTCGTACTACCCACTCGCCACGGCCAACCTCGGGCAGGAAGTAACGAGCGCGGGCAAATTGCCAACAATCCGCTCACTTCGCCGCCTCTCTTCAGATCTTCATTCGCACATTTCCCGACGCGATCAAAGAGTTCATTCTCTCTCCAGTCTTCATGGTTCTCAAGCATACCTCTCTCTTTGCGCCCAAGCCCAAGAACCTGCTCCTGGGTACGTCTTTTGATGACTCGGCCGAGCGTAACACCTAAATAACATTGTTTATAGATTTCGATGGTTTTGCTAAGCCAGGGGAGATGGTACTGGTGCTGGGACGACCAGGATCCGGATGCACAACTTTCCTCAAGACAATCGCAAAGTGAGTCCGACTCGCTTCAGAGTTGAGCTTGCCCTTAATTGTCTCGAACAGCTCGCGCGCAGGATACCTTTCTGTCGATGGAGATGTCTCCTATGGTGGCATTCCAGCCGACGTCATGGGGAAGCAATATCGTGGAGAGGTTGTTTACAATCAGGAGGACGATGTTCATCAGGTATGTGATTCTCTTTGAAGGTAGCCGGAGGAAACGCGCTGAGGATTTATCGCTTGCGATTTCCTGTAGGCCACGCTCACCGTCGGTCAGACGATCAAGTTTGCCCTCAGTACCAAGGTGAGTTTCACCTTCCGATTTCGTTGTGTTTTTCCGTCTTGCAATACTGCTAACGCGCATGGCAAAAAGACTCCCGGCAAACGCCTTCCGGCTCAGACTCGTGGGCTCTTCCAGCAGCAAGTTCAGGACCTCCTCCTAAAAATGCTTGGAATCTCGCACACGCGCGATACTATGGTGGGCAATGCCTTTGTCCGTGGTGTGTCTGGTGGAGAAAGAAAGGTCAGTCAGGCCTTACTGAACTTTTTCTTGCGTCCTGCTCACTAACTCGCCTCGTCACGTACAGCGAGTTTCGATCGCCGAGATGGTGAGCTTCCTCTTACTACATCCTGACCGTCTTTCGCGGGAAGATGCTGAAGACGAAATGCACTAGATGGCTGCGCGAGCTTCGGTTTGCTCATGGGACAACAGCTCCAGAGGACTCGACGCTTCCACAGCTCTGGACTACGCCAAGTCGCTCCGAATCATCACAGACGTTTTTTCGATGACCACCTTTGTCTCGCTCTACCAAGCCGGAGAAGGAATCTACGAGCAATTCGACAAGGTTCTGGTCATTGACCAAGGTCGACAAGTCTACTTTGGGCCTGCGAAAGAGGCGCGAAAATACATGGTCTCGCTCGGGTTCGAGGACCTTCCCAGGCAGACAACTGCAGACTACCTCACTGGATGCACCGGTACGTTTTTCTTGGGGGGAGGCGCACACACTTTCCCCGCCACTCCGCGCCCCAGGCACCCAGATTGAGATCAACAGCACTGACGACCTCATCATCACCTTTCACAGACCCGAATGAGCGCCACCTCGCTCCAGGTGTCGACCCCTTGAGCGTGCCGACTACCCCTGAGCGTCTCGCGGAAGCGTATCGTGCCTCGGACGTCTTCCAGCGAATGCAAGCCGAGCGAGCGGCGTTCGTGGCGCAGATCAAAGAGGAGACCGCCGAGAAAGACGATTTCGAAGTGGCAGTGAGAGAAGACAAGAGGAAGGGAGTCGGTGGCAAGAGCCCATACACGGTCTCCCTCTTTACGCAGGTTCAGGCTCTCGTTGTTCGGCAGTGAGTCTTGTTCCGGAAGCTTTCACGAGAACCGTCACTGACATGGCTAGATAAAGACTCCAGATCAAGCTCCAAAATAAGCTGGAACTCTACGTCTCGTTTGCGACCGGTAAGTTTCTCTTTTTTTACTACTATCATAATATTAGAGTGACGACTGACTGAAGCACCCTTGTTCTTCACGAAGCCGTTATCAGTGAGCTGTTCGCTTGAGAGACCAAATCGGTGCCGCAAAAACTGATCGTTTCTTCCCTGCGGATCAGTCGCCCTTATCTCTGGATCAGTCTACCTGAAGCTCCCACAATCGTCCGCGGGTGCTTTCACTCGCGGAGGAGTTGTACGTGCCCATTGCCCCAGTATCGCGGCTCCATCGTACTAATCCCAATGCCATCTGAACCAGATCTTCATCTCTATCCTGTTCAATGCGTTCCAGGCTTTCAATGAGCTGCCAACCCAAATGATGGGCCGCGCGATCATGTGGAAGGTGTGTCCTGTCTTAGCACGTTTGCGCTCCCGATATGTCACTCATTTTTTTCTTTCGTATTCAGCACCAACGGTTTGCATTCTATCCGCCCGCGGCTCTCTCCCTTGCCGCCACGCTCGCCGACGCGCCCATTAGCTGTCTTCAAATCCTGGTGCGTCCCACGCTTGTGACCTTTTCGACACTCACAACTGATACATTTGCTCGCGAAAGATATTTTCCATCATTATCTACTTTATGGCTGGGCTGGCGAGCGGGGCCGGTGCTTTTTTCACAGTGCGTTGCCTTCTATCATTCTTGCTCCCCTTTCTTACTGCAAAGCTAACTCACCTTTCAAGTTTTACATCGTCGTTCTCGGAGGTTTCTTCTCTCTGGCGGCCTTTTTCCGTCTTCTCGGAACTGTACGTACTGGATTGATCTTCGATGAAAGCTGCTCGAGCTCACTGAGTTTGCTTTCCCAGATGTGCTCAAACTACGACGTCGCGGCACGGCTCGCGTCAATTTTGATTACGTTCATGATTCTTTACAGCGTATGGTTCTGACAGTCGAAGTACTTTCAGGAATCCTCACTCACAGCTTCTTGCATTCAGGGCTACCTCATTCCCGTCTACTCGAGTAAGTTGATGAAGCAATCGTGTTCTCCTGCAAATCTCTGATGGTTCCGCCACTCAGTGAAAAGATGGCTCTACTGGATCTACTACATCAACCCGCTCAATTACGCCTTCCAAGGTGCGCACCTCTTCAACTCACCTACAATCGCCTTCCCTATCACCACGCTTACGTTTCCCTGTCCACAGCCGCGATGGAAAACGAATTTGGTAGAATTTCGTGCGTTCCTCTTTTGGCCTCGCTCTTGTACCACGAAGGCTGACACTAACGGCGTCGCAGCCTCACCTGCGACGGATCTTACATCACGCCTTACAACGTCGGCGGCCTGACGAAATACCCCACGGAGCTTGGCCCCAACCAAGTCTGCACCCTCCTTGGATCGACCGCAGGGTCGAGCGTTGTTCCTGGTCGCGATTATATTAAGGCTGCTTTTGAGTATGAAGCTGGAGGTCAGTCACCGTTCGCGGGTGTTCCTGTTTCAAAATCTTGACGCTCAATGTCCTCAGACCTATGGCGCAACTTCGGAATCACCATCGCCTTTTTCCTCGCCTTCAACCTCCTCCAGGCGTTCGTAGTCGATAAGGTGATCATACATTTCCCGTCACAGTATCTATCCTTTCACGGCCAGCTGACGCCATTGCGCAACCACAGTTCAAGCATGGAGCCGATGCACCACAAATCAATGTTTTCAGGAAAGAAGACGGCGAGACGAAAGAACTTAATACAACCTTGCTGCAGAACAAGGATGCGTGGGTCTCCTTCACTCGGTACCACGTAAAATTTTAGAGCTGATAAAGCACTTCTCCTCTTCATTAGGTTCCGTCGCGGCGAAGCCGAGCAGGACTTGTCGAGTTTGATTGAGACGCGCAAGCCCTTCACTTGGGAGCAGCTTTGCTACACTGTTCCCGTTCCCGGTGGACATCGTCAGCTTCTCGACAATGTGTTCGGTTATGTCAAGGTGAGTCTTGAGAGGGGTCTACTGTTGAAATAGGTTCGGCAAGAAAAACGTAAGCTGACTTCATCAACAAGCCTGGCACGGTCACCGCCTTGAGTGAGTCACTTTTCTCTTTTGGCGTCCCCCCTCCTCATACTTACACCCTGCCTGCTCATAGTGGGAGCTTCCGGCGCCGGCAAGACTACCTTAGTGAGTCCTTTCTCTTTCAGGAACGCTGCAAAGTCCTCATTGTCTTGTCTCGTTATAGCTTGATGTACTAGCGAATAGGAAGAGTGAGTGCTTTCATTTCCGGCAAGATGCGAGTCTTATCCTTCCGTTGTAGACGTCGGAGTTGTCGGTGGAACTGTACTTATTGCTGGACGGCCCATCGGGAAGGATTTCCAGCGAGGAACAGCCTACGTGGAGCAACTTGATACGCACGAGCACACTGCTACGATCCGAGAGGCCTTCCGCTTTTCCGCCTACCTTCGTCAGCCCGCTCATATCTCAAAGGAAGAAAAGGACAAGTATGTGGAAGACGTCATACAGCTTTTGGAACTAGAAGACCTTGCCGATGCGATGATCGGATTTCCGGGCTTTGGTCTCGACGTCGAAGCTAGGAAGCGCGTAACAATCGGGGTAGAGCTTGCGTCAAAGCCGCAACTTCTACTTTTCTTGGATGAACCTACCTCTGGTGAGTTTCTCTCTACTGTCTGAAGCTTCGGGGTGGGTTTGGGGCTAACTTGAACCCCAGGTCTCGATGGACAATCTGCCTTCAATATAGTACGCTTCTTACGCAAGCTTGCCGCCGCTGGACAAGCCATCCTCGTCACTGTTCACCAGCCGTGAGGTCTGCTCATATTCAGTTTCCGTCTTGAAAGCTCATCACAATCTTTTACTGAAGGAACTCGCTTCTTTTCGAACACATGGACAGACTTCTCCTCCTCAAGTCCGGCGGGCGCACAGTTTATGTGAGACGTTTGCCCATTTTTCCAAAGATTTGCATAGTTGTACTGAACGAGCCTTCCCTCCTAGTTCGGTGACATAGGCAAGGATTCTCACGTCATTCGTTCATATTTCGCCAAGAACGGTGCGATCTGTCCAGACTCGGCAAACCCGGCAGAATATATGCTCGAAGCCATCGGAGCTGGATCCCGCCGTGCCGTTGGGAAGAAAGATTGGGCCGATATCTGGACGGACTCGGAAGAGTTAATCGAGGTGAAGGCGCAAATTGAGGTACTGAAAGCTGAAGGTCTTAAGATTGAGGACTCTGCCGACGCATCACTCAAGAAAGAGTGTAAATCC
>JASZXU010000967.1:0-11585 GCA_035521515.1 Phenoliferia sp. Uapishka_3
GAAGAGGAAAGGAGGAGGACGTACAATCTGAACCTTGGAACCAAGCAGCTTTGATCGGCCAGTTCCTATTCTTCCCTTTGAGAGTTTGCACAAGCTTGAGGGAACTTTTAAGTGGATCTGATCCTCTATCAAACACTCTAATGACTAAATCGGGGTAAAAGAACACACACTTATCAGCGCTCGCCATTCTTCAGCTCGAGCGGAGGAGAAATCATAACGCACAATTATCAAACCCAATACTAGCCACCCACCTAGCTTCTTTCTTCCCCCTCCAATTCGGGTTCGTAGCCAAGCACGAGATCGGAGTAGCTTTCTTCGTAATCAAATTCGAGCTAGTCATCGTCGTTGTTGAAGTTCCATTGGCGACGGCTGCGAGAGGACTCGGTTCGGCGGGGAGGACCCACGAACTTGTTCGAAGAGAGAATTGACGAATTTGACCGAGTGAATCTCCTATAAGGAGATGAGGAGATTTTCGGAAAGATTGTCTGGCGGGCGGTGAGAAGAGGATGATTTAGCCAGCAATTTCCCGCGTTTTGAGAAGAGTGGTGGAAGAGAGACAAACATGGTATTGACCATCCCTTCGCACCCAATTTCCATCACGGGCTTTCCCATCCTCAAATCCCCAACAGCCAAAACTTTGCCCGACGTACCCCACGCAAATAAATTCCCACTTCCCGCTCCATTCTCTCCTTCCCCACCCGCATGTATCCAAGAAACAGATTGCACCAACCCATCCGTTTGAATCGACCAAAGTGGTTTATAAGGCGGTATTATTGTCGAGTTCGAAGTCGGGGTAGGGTTCGGCGAGGAAAAGGAAGGGGAAGAAAGTGGTACCACACAAACCTGAGAATCATACCCACCCGAAAGAAGGTATTCCATCGATGGCGAGAAATCAATATCGGAGACTGGAGCGGCGTGATTCGTGAGGTGGGCGAGTTCCCCAACTTCTCCTTCATCCCATTCGTTACCGACTTCTCGCTCCCCCTCTTCCTCCTCTTCTTCTTTTCTCCCCTCATCAGCTCCCTCGTCCTCAGTTTCATCTTTCGCATTCTCATTCTCCTCTGAGGAATCTTTGCCGCCCCATAAACGAACTCCATCAAACCCCGCCGTAGCCAACACTCTCCCCCTCCCTCCACCGCGCACTTCTCTCTCACTCCATTTCAAAGCGTAAACTGCCCCCCGATGTCCTTTCAAATCATATCCTCTTCCCCATCTCCACTTTTCTTTATCTTTCCCATCTCGATGATCTCGTGCGGTAGGCAACGTAATATCTAGATCTCTTTTCAAACTCGCATCTCGAATAGCTGGAGTTTCTGGGATTGGAATTGGGGTGGGGAGAGAATCACGATTTGTGGTTGTGGAAGAAGGAGCTGGGGGATGTGTTGAGGTGGAAGGAGGGAAGGTTTGTAGAGGTTCGTTTAAACGCATGAAAGATGAGAGACCGGAAGAAGAAGTGGGGGGAGTTGAGGGCTGTGAAGGTGGGAGGGAATGGGAGTTTGCATGGATTGGAGAGGTGGAGAACGGAAAGGAGTTCGTGGAGTTGGTGTGGGAGTTAAGTCTAGTGTTGGTGCGGGATCTGGAGAGAGAGTCGAAGATGGGAGGAGGGGCGGTTCGGGAGAAGGAGTAGCGACGGCTGGTTGTTGTTGAACGACGTCTGGGTTTGAAGAAGGTACGCGTGATCTGATTTGTGATTCTGGATCGTCCTTTCCCTCTCCCCCATCTTCCTCTAGTTGTTCCTCCTCATCCTGTTGTAGTTGTTCCCTACCCTTGCCTTTACCGCCTTTTGATGAACCGCGACCGTATCTCCAACTGAGTTCCCATAGACTAGCTCTCAAAGCTTCGTTCTCCTTTTCTAGAGAGTCTACAGTTGATTTTAATCGCTTGTAGTCGCGGAGGAGACGGTCGTGGATTGAGGGATCTACTATAGTCTTGTGTGAAGGCGGTTGAGCTGCGAGTGCGAGGGTTAGCGCACGCATGACAGGAAGGAGCTGATTGGGATTACTTGATTGTTGTTTATTTGATTGAATAGGCTGGGCTGTGGTTGCTGTATCGAGTGATGGCGCTGATTGCTCCATCTCACCTAAAGTGGGAGATGGTAAGAGCGCAACAACCTCGCGCACTTCTTTCTCTCACTCCATCAACTTGTCAACTTTTAAAGATGGTTGCACCTTCATTAACTTTATTCGCTCGTTCAGCTTGGAAAGGTACTTCTCGTTCTGCCCCCACTTTCCTACCCAAACTGACGCATCCACCGCACACAGGACCTTACTTCACCTCCTTCCCAAACATCACCCAATCGCTAAAGAACAACACCCCAATACGAACCTCAGCCCGCTCCTGCACAGTGCTACCAAACTTCATCGGGTACAATCTTCTCCCCTTCCTCATCTCCTGCTTTCCCGATCACTCACCTCTCTTCGGCCTTGATCTGGGACAGCATGAGGTTCTTAGTACACAACGGCAAACAATACGTACCGCTGAGTATTACAGCTGAGATGGTGGGTCATAAATTGGGAGAGTTTGCGCCGAGTAGGCAACCTTTTAAGGGACGGTGAGTTTCGTCCTCACTTGGGACTTTTTGGAGGAGAGGTTGGAGAGAGGCGTGCGGGCGCGGGAGCTGATGATTGACTTTGAATGCAGACCGAATAAGAGCAGTCGCTAGAATAAGTGGAGGAGCTCATTGGACGTCGGACGGAGGGATGAGAGAACAGGCGTGAGGAGCGAGACGGATGGCAGGGAGAAGGGAGGAACGCTAAAGGGAGAAGGCAAGGAGCCTTTCTTGCATTGTATGTACACATTTTTTCAACTCAGTCTGTCATCAAAGGCACGGAGAGGCGAGACGCGATGGGATAGCAAGTGCGAGTGCGCTACGGACGAGACAACGGTGGGACCAGCTACGCCGCGACCCGGGAAACAACGACCACGAGCAGCTTCGCATATCCAGCAAAACAACCTCGCTAAACGCTAGGCCCAGCGAGCACTACATCCCTTTCCATCGTCGTTTCCCATCCGTGCTTCCTTCATACAACAACGACTCTTTCCCACCCCACTCATCGACTCAAAAGTATAGACACATATCCAGAGTTTGACTCCGATTTGTTCCCCATATTGATTTGGTGCCATTCGACATTTGTGGATGGCCATCGCTGCTCTCTCACTCGCAGACTCATCATCAAAACGGCGCTCGTTCTTCTCTTTTGTTTGCTTCGAGGGCTGGAACTGGAGCTCAAATATGAGTCGAGATCACGGAATAATGATTAAAGGGGGAAAGGGGCAGAAAAAGGTTGGAACCGACGATGGCATTGGGTAAGTGGTCGCGGCTAAAATAGGCCTGGCGACAACTGGCGATGATATGTTCGAGAGGAGCCGACCAATGAAGAAGGGGGACAAAACGGTTCAAAGAATAAGTAGGGAACTCGGATTCTCTCAAGGAAAGGAAAGGAAGTCGCCATGAACACTGCACAAAGGTTGGTCGTACCGAAAATACTGAGCAAAGCGGCGTGCGATGTCGCTTTGAGGGAATCAACGCTTTCGACGAATGATTAGCTATATGTGGAGTGTTCAGCGCGGAGAGTCCTATTCATTTAGAACGTGGTCGAAGGAAAGGAGTCCGAGTCAAGGTCGAGAGGGCGGCGGGAGGGAGCAACGAGGAGCAACGCCACTTAGCCTGCGACGCTTCGGAGGGCCCAGTATGCAGCACCACTTCCGGTATTCCTCGGGTGATTGTACGTAGGATACCTCGGAGATTAAAGCGGAGCCTTGATATCTAAGTTGAGGAATAAAGGAACAAAAATTGGGAGCTCTGAACAACACCTCCCCTAGCCTCCCTTATGACCTGAAGACTATCAAAAAACACATCCCTCATCTGGAGGATCCATGAAGAAATGCACTACTTCCGAGCCGGGAGTTGAACCCGGATCACACGCGTGACAAGCGTGTATACTAACCGTTATACGACCCAGAAGATTGAATGGTTACGTACACCGAGAGCGTCGCCTCGTTCCCGTGAGAGGCGCTTCTATCGGCGCGGAGTCATGGATTTTTGGTCCGCTACTAGGCTCAGAGATAGATATGAGCATGATACGTTACACTACAAGGGCGGTTGACGGCCGCTATTTGAGAGGTTGAGGTGCGTGAGGGTGTTCTGTCAAGTTCTGTGCCTGCAGCTTCGCGCGAAGTCACCATTAATGTTCAGGCAAAGAAGTACAGCAGCAAAGACTTGGAACCCTAACCCGAAGAGTCACTTAGACTCATTAATCGATTGATCTGATAGAGAGAATAAGTAATAAGGACATCCAGTGATACCCGGCCAAAGACAGTATGCGAAGCATCACAGCGTCGCCACAGCAAGTTGCCCTGTGTTCAATAAAGGCCTTCTGGCAGTTCAAACCCTAGGAAGTTTCCGAGCCCTTCCATCAAAATCAGGTTTTTTCTGTCCACTACCACACCCCTTCACCCTAAACGGAATTGATGTTGTCTGTTGCTGGACTCGCGGGACAGGCGACCAAAAAAAAAATCTCCAGCATGTCGATAAGGACGAGGATGGATACGATACAGGTGGAGGACCAGGGAATTGAACCCGGGACCTCATGCATGCTAAGCAAGCGCTCTACCACTGAGCTAGACCCCCACGAGATGGGAGGAGAGCCTAGGGAGGCAATCAGACCGTCCCTGAAAGGGCGACGGCACGGTGGGTACATATTTTGCTATGGACTTGAGATGACTTCAGCATGATAGTGAGGTTTCAGGACTTATTTGCCTGGCACCGGGGCTTCTGGGAGTTTAGAGATTGGTGAGGAGAAGTTGCTGGGCAGTGCTTGCAGTGAGAGGAGTCAGGACCGGTGTCTGTGAGTGAAAATTCTCCACCCAGAACAAATACATGACTTCCTCATCAATAGAGAGGAACTACAAGGCTACAAGCCCATAGGATTCATAACCTTGTGTTGGAAAGTTTTAATGAGCATGAACTTAGATTTGTGAGTGAGGTTGCAGGTCTCGGTGAGCAGGACCTCACATGGCCTGCGAAAACGTGGGCTCGTCAACACTTCCTGACCAGGCATTGAACGAGTGAAGATCCGTAAGAGGATTCTTTTCACCAGGGAAATCCAACTCCGCTGCGTAAATAGTGTAGCTGAGATCGTCGTCCATGGAGAGGTGGGCGCCAGGTAGGATGCCGGCAGACGTATCGGGCAGAGAGAGGAGCTCGGTGATGTGCACTTTGAGGTCAACCTTGCTACTGGGCAAAGGAGCGTCATCTTGGGCGTCAAGCTTGGGGCTCACAGACTGCGGACGTACCATTGGCGGAGAGGAATTAAGTCCCAAACCTCCGCCAGGCTGCCTTAGGCTGTTAGTTCTCCATATCAGATTCCCCTTAAAGTCCAACGTCCCTTGAATCAAAGTGAGGGTCTCCGGGAAGGCAGAAGGAGAAGAAGCAAGGAACGCCTCCTTCACTTTGCAAGCTGTTCACATCACTTTGTGAGCCTTTTCGCAACGCTTGTAGTTCACACGTGTTTCGGGGAGGTCAAAAGTGGCGGCGTAGGCGAGGGAAGTGGTGGCAACCCAAGAAGCAAGTCGAGCTCGTTTAGCTACGTCAGAGTCGGGGGGGAGGAGGAAGGGTGGGGTCAAACTCGGAGAGGTGAGCCTGATTTTGAGAGCTGGAAGAATAGGGAGAATTAACCCTCAACGAGGTGGAAGGTTGTACTTACCAACTTACCGTCGGCGGAGAGGGAACTAGTTCCGAATCTCTGCCAAGGTGTCCAATGCTTTCAAAAATCCTCATGCTCCAGCGCGTCAAACGGATTGTCCGACACAATCGTCTAGCGCGCGTGAAGGGTCAGCTTGCGCCCACTTGGCTGCCAACAAACCGGAGGAAGTCGTGCTCACGGTCTGAATGTAGGAGGAGCGGCGGCACCAGGCAAGGGAGTGTCGAAAAGTGCCGCCACACGAGTAGCCGCTGGCGTCAAAGGAGAAGGCCGGGAGAGATATGAGGGGAGTAGGAGTGGGAGGTGGAGTAGCTGCTGCAGCGGGAAGGACAGCTTCCCAGCCCATCTGAAACGGACGAGGGACAGGAATCTCAAGCAGAGGTCCGTCCGAAAATGGGAGGTCATGGTCAAAAAGTCTGATCTGGGAGAGTCGTTTGTTGGAAGGGGGAGTCTTGCAGAAACCGTTCTCGAAGGAGTCCACATCTGGACATAAACCCGCGCCAGCCACGACTCGTCACCTTGTCACGTCGAAGGCCAAGAGAATAATGAGACACCACTTTGCACCCCCACACTCAAAGGTTTGAGAGGTCTGGCTTTTTGTTGGACATAACTTCGTACGGTGTTTTTGCTGAATTGGTTCCAACGAGTTCCCGGGTAGGCAGGCATTTTTTGACGTAGATGGACGCCAAAAAGCACTTAAACCAGAGAGATAGAGGAAGGCCGGATTCAAGCAGCGAAGTCCGGACCAGGTTGAAAATTGTGCGAAACTGGCGTTCAATGATGCCATTCTTGTAGTGGGAGTGGGGGTTGGCAAACTCATGGAGATAGCCGTTGAGGTCGCACCAACTCGTCATAGCGTTCGATTTTGTCTCCCCACCATGGTCGGAACAAATTCCTACCAACTTCTGTTGAGGTCGGATAGGAGGCCTGGCAGCGGATGAGAGGGAAAAGCTAGTAGTGCTGAGCCCTGTGAAGCTAGTACAACTTCGAGTATCGTGTGGCGCGGTCCATGAGAGATGAGAAGGACTTCCTTTAGTAGAAGTCGTAGATAATCCAATGTAGTATCTGCACCCGACAAGCTTGCCTCAATGAGTGCAAGTCGAATGAAGCACCCCGCGTTGGAAGTAAAGCACCGAGTGTCCAAGTTCCGACGACTAGGTAGTCAACTAGCGCGCGGCCAACAGTCGATCCACAAGTACTTCCTTAGTAGAAGTTGGAGGGGCCTATCTCAAACCCTTAAGTCTAAAAGACAGAAGCAATTGATGGAAGATTCAAAGAGGGAGGAGCGTTTGCCTCTGTTGACGACCCGCGAGCCTGGGCGAAGTTGCTAGCCGGGAGCGCTCCGAAGGACGATGAAGACGAGTAAACAGGTAGTCTATTAGACCAAAGTGAGAGAAAATGAAATGAAGTAGGTCCGAGAAGTGAGGAGGTTGGGCTCCAGCGAGTAGAGAGAGGAAGTAGGGGAGTTGGCGACGGAGGGAAGAGGAAAAATCTGAGGAATCGATCTGTAATCAAGTTAGTAGTAGAGAAAAGGCACTCAGGAAGTGGGAAGTAGTGGAATCAAGTAAGGGGAGGAGGAAACTGAAGGAATCAAGTGAGAAGTGGGACCGCATGGCCATTGAGGAAGGAAAGTAGAGCAAAGGCGAGGCTGAGTGAGTGCTGGGCAGCGCAAGCGCGAGTAGAATGGGGTAAAAATGTGGTAGAGAACCAACTAAGGTTTTCTCCCGGCCAGACCTAGTACGCCTCCCTCAATTTTCAAAGACAAAACTACTCTGATGTGCTAAGACAAGAAACTAGACAAGGAATCAAGATGTTTTATTTGTGTATAGTGGTTTCGCGGGCTAATGAAACATGGAATGGAGTTGCGGTGGGGGAATGTGTTAAGTCCTGAGTCTTGGAAATGCAGTGATACAGAATACAGAAACCAACGATGAAGCAATTCACAGATTAAACATGCGATTGCGCGAATGATAGACCTTTCAAGTGTCTTAGTGGTGTTTGTAATGTCCAGGGATGTTGGCAGTGTTCCTGACACTGAATAAAGTCTGGAGAGGCTCTGTGTATTCTACAAAATGAGAAGGAAAGACCTCAGGGTAGCGCGGGTAAGAGAAGTTGTTGTGGCGTCGAGGAGCCCGCTGAGTGGAGGAGGAGCCTTGCGAAGGGGCAAATCGCGGACCACGAGGGGCGGAACACTGATTCTGACAATGACGAGGGGGCTGAGAGTTGTTGTTTGAGTTTCTAGGACCGGTAGGGATAGGAAAGGGCAAAGGCAAAGGGAAAACGCGCGCGAAGATGGAAACATCCTCTGTGACGATTTGTCATAATCAAAAGGACAACATACTACCAAACTACAACTACCACCCAACGAACGAAGAACATACAAGCGAATGGACAAACGTACTCTCAAGTTTTGGAAGAAGAATTGTTGAAGGAAGTCTCCCAAGGATTTCCATGGACCCAAGGGAGCTAGGGAATCCCAAGGGACGGCAAGGCGGCGGCTAGGCAGTACGGCGACACGGCGTGTCGGCGTTTTGCCCTGTACCGGGATTTCCTGTAGAATGTTCAGATCTAGATTTTAAAAGAAGAAAGTTCTTAGCACCCTTCTCTTCTCTTCATTCTGAAATTCTAAGAATCATTTGACAATCATTCCGAAGGCAAGCCTCTCGGACTCCTTAATTGATTGACCCTTAGCAGTACGGAGCATTGTCGATATAGTTGAGGTCCTTCATTCCCACAAGAATAAAGAACTCAACAACCATCCACACTAACTCTACAAGTACATCGTATTCCACGCACGTACTACTATAGGACGGGGTACTCGGATCATCACATCCTCATCTTGCTTGTCAAATCACTCCTGTAGTAACCTCGCTTCCTCAACTCCCTCCTTCTTAATATAAACTTCTTCCTGCAACTCCTTGGCCAAGGTCTGACGGTGTTTTCCTGATCCCACCACACCATCACGCAGACATTCTGCTCGGCGAGTCCAGCGTTGCAGATTTGGGAGCGCTTAATTCTTCAGCTGTTGAGCAAAACCAGAAATTTAGCTAGAGTGTTGGTTGGTGATAGCAAATTTAAAACCTCCCAGGCCAACAATTCACGAAGGGCCCCAAATGTCGACAGCGATACACTCCAAATTGAACGTTGCTTTCCGGTTGCGGCGCAAAGAACACCCTGTTTGAAGAGCTGGAACTTTCTTCAAAGACCTCCTTCACTTCATGCGATGAAGCACTGTCTGTTGAGAATTCAAGTCCGGACGGCCCAGTTGACTTCTGGTCACTGCGCAACAACCCAGAAGAGGACGAAACAGCTCGGTGCAGGCTCGGTGTTTGATAGAAGTTTGAAGTTTTTTCACAGAACTCTGTAACTTCATGCAATGGAACACTGGCTGTCGGGAATTCAAGTCTGAGATGTCCAGTTGACTTCCGTCACTGAGCAACAACCCGAAGATGACAAAACAGCTTGGTGTGGGCTCGGTGTCTGATAGAACTACAAAGTTTCTTCACAGACCTCCTTCACTACATGCAATGAAGCACTGTCTGTTGGGAATTCAAGTCCGGACGGCCCAGTTGACTTCTGGTCACTGCGCAACAACCCAGAAGAAGACGAAACAGCTCGGTGCAGGCTCGGTGTTTGATAGAAATTTGAAGTTTTTTCACAGAACTCTGTAAATTCATGCAATGGAACACTGGCTGTCGGGAATTCAAGTCTGAGATGTCCAGTTGACTTCCCTCACTGAGCAACAACCAAAAGATGACAAAACAGCTCGGTGCGGGCTCGGTGATTGATAGAAGTTTGCAGTTTCTTCACAGACCTCCTCTATTACATGCAACAAAGCACTAGCTGCTGGGAATTTAAGTCCGGAAGGTCCAGTTGACTGAAGCAGTGGCTGTTGGGAGTGGCTACCACAACTTCAATTGAGGTTCCAGTGCAGCTTAGTGCTGGGTTAGTAATCAATTAATTGGTAACAAGATTCATTATTTACACAAAAGTTACGTGATTTACAAGTGGGATGCAAGGAATATTGGTGAGTAATTATAAGTAATCAGAGAAATCCCAGAACTTTGTTTGTACAAGATGTAGAAGGCATTCTGAGCAATGAGAGCAAATGTGAGCCTTTGGTGGCCCGCGCAACTGCCGGATTTGGACCGGGGTGCAACATCAAAGTTCTTCTTGCTCTTCAAGTTTTGAACAACTCCAATGAGGCCAAGCCGATGAAGTCCACTCAGTATGAAAAGCTCTGATTGCTCAGAAAGGACTATATTGCCAGTGATGGCGACAACCCAAACAAAGTGGGAGTCTCTGCAGGCCTTGAAGAGATTCTTGGGGCCAGTCACCCGCACCACCTTATGTGGAGCTCACACTTTGAAGCTCACGCAATGTACCTGGAGACTATTTGCGATGCAAGCTTTGCAGTGAGAGACATTACGGAAGTCCCAAAGGTGAGAGGATCAATTGCTTAATTCCTGCAGAAGACTGACTCAGTGACACCCAATGCTCAGGCTCCTTATGAAGTCCTTGATGGTGGGGACAGGATGAGGAATTCCAACGAGGAGGAGTCGGACGATGATCCAAATCTGGACCTTCAGAACGCAGGACAGAAGGCATGAAATTGGGAACGTGCCTGCTGTCGCAGGGAGGGACTCAAGGAACTACTGAAGGGCACGGCAGGACGCAAGGCAAATCCACTTTTCTGGGAGCTGGTCATCGAAGGTGAGGGCAAAACAAAGGGTCACAGGGTGGAAAAGGCAATGCAGACCTTGAATCTCAAGCTGGTCCATGAAAGCTTCAGACTTTTTTTCCTGAGGTGGGTCTGACAAGCTTCCATTTTGGCCCAGGAAAACTGATCTTCAGAACCACTTCAGACCCAGAAAGTGCAGAAACTTTTACAGACCTGCTTCAGATTCCTCATCCTGCCACAACTTTCCACCCTGTGAGTGGTTGTGAGACACGGAATTCCTGAGCCAAGACAAAATGGTTTTGAGACACCAAATTCTGAAGGGTGTAAGTGAGTGTCAGAGCACTTTTTGGTCTGAGGTGGGTCCGAAAAATTGAATTCCTGGACCAAAATTTGCCTGTCTCAGAATCACCTCAGAGAAAAAATTCTGAGACACTCAGAGACTGGTGTCAGATCCATGTTCATGAAAGGCTTTTCCACCCTGTGAGACCAGAAAAAGTCTGGGTGCATCCAACACCTGCATCAGATCCTGGGTTCAGCCACCACTTTCTCTGCTTTGTTGAGCTCCAAGAATGTTTTGAATTAGGTGCATTCCAGATTAATCACTGATTTATTATTGCACACGCTGACTCTGCTCTCCCGTCAGTTGTTAGAGCAATCCTGTATTTGGAGCGGAAGATTTGACGGCCTGGGATGGATTGTGATGGCTGGGGGTCGAGAGCTGCAGTCAGCATCTCTGGAACTTCAATGTTTGCTCTTGACTCAAGAGCCTCATCAAGATTGGGTTTGGACGCCTTACAGTGTGGTTTTTGTTTCCCTCCCACCTCCCGGGTTCTCCCAAACCCCTTAGCTCCCGCGCCGGGCTCTTCAACTGGCTTGGTGTGGTTGAGTACAAAACGCAAAGGAATGTTTGGAACAGATGCATAAAAGGTATCAATTGAACACGAGGCGTCTTGACAAATATATTTGCAAAAGGAAAGATCACCAAAGCCCCCGGCACCTTCAACTCTGCAATGCTGTGCAGGAACGTGTCATGTTTCTCACCTGTGTGCAACTACACTTCTCCTGGATGATAGATCCAAAAAAGTCAAAAAGAAATAAGAAACACTGGAGAAGTTGGGGATTGAACCCAAGGCCTCATGCAGGCAAGATTAATGCAAAGCAAGCGCGCTACCACTGTGCTACATCCCCATTTTGGAAAGGCC